>JAJOOR010033475.1:0-12533 GCA_036250505.1 Solanum acaule | reverse complement strand
ATATATTAAAGAGTGTGATTTTTATTAGTATGTCTACTATACTGATGATAATTTTTTTTTAAAAAACTAATTAAATACTTAAAATATATCTATGATTATAGTATGAGCCCGTAACGGACTTTTCATTATCTAACGTGAAGGACAAAACAACAAAGGGCAAAAGGGTAAATTTACCCTAACATATACATTCTCTTTATAACTCTAGAACCATTCATCTTCATCATTTGCATTTCCAAATAAACCACAGTTGAATCAACATCCTCTTTCATTCAACTTTTGAGTTCTCTCCATTTTCTCATGTTGGTTGTAGAGGATAGAAGAAGAAAAGTATTAGTGGGGAACCTTTTGCTAGCCCAAGATCATTAACTAAGATTGGAAGATTCAACTAAACAAGAGGAAGCTAGAAAAGAGAAGGAATATTTTTGAAATGAGAGCTTGGTTATGGAAGAAGACTCTTGAATTAGATTTGTTTTTTGTTGTATAATATACAAGACCCTTATTCCCTATTTATACTTATCTTCCTTATTTCATAATCCGATTTACACCTTATGATATGAGCAAATAAACCAGGGTAGATTGACCTCTTCAAGACGAACTCTGCCTTAGTATTAACCTGCTTCCACTTCTTGTATATGTTACTATTCTCTGGTCTGTCAAACAGAGGACTTGGTTTAATCCCTTTAACAACATTCCACAAATTCTCTCTCATAAGGTATGGTTTCATACCTTGTAATGGATTGGTTCAATAATTTCATCCTCATTCCATCAGAAGCTAATCAACAGATAAAGCTTTGATACCATATAGAGAAATAACAAAAGAAAAATATAATTTGGGAGACCTTTTGCTAACCCAAGATTGATAACTAGAATCGAAAGATTCAACTAAGGAAAAAGAATCTAGAAAGGAAAAGGAAAATTTTGAATAAGAGAACTTGATTATGGAAGAAGACTCTTAGATTATATTTGTGTTTGGTTATATACAAACGTACAAGACCATTCCCTATTTATACTTATCTATGGACGGTTTTAGATACTTCAAGATCTAGACTATTCTATTAGTTTAATTTTTACAAATATCATCTCTAGAATATCTACAAGGAAATTCAGGTAACTTTATCTTCTACTCTACAATATCTAGATATTTGATGAGTCAGGTATTTTGGACTTATTTATATATCTTTTCTTATAGCTTTATGTTACTAATGTATAGATTGAGGATAATTATCCTTTGAATAATGATTGTTTGAAGTACTCGTGGCCTTGTAATACCTTGGTATTTGGAAAAGAAGGAAAATAAGTTTTTGGACTGAAGTTTGGTTTTACGGGTCCCATCTATAGACTCTAGAAGTTTCTACGAGCCGTAGATGGCAACCGTAGAAAGAGGGAAAATATATTTTTCAAAACAAGTATTTGTACCCTTTTTATGAATCACCAGGACGGCCCGTCATTTTCTGTACAAGTCGTAAATAGGTCTCGTAGGTGAGTCCAGACTTAGTAAAATTTTGAGGGTCAAAGTTGGTTTCGACGGTTGGTTTCTACGGACCCACAGAAAGACCTACGAACCGTAGAAATGTTCCGTCAAAAGACAGGTGAAATCATGGTCCCAATACTTGGTCTACGATTGACCAGTATAGATCGTAGGTATGAACCATAGGTCAAGTCCGACAGTTATTTTAAATGGGTTTTGGGTCTTTTCCCTAAATATTTTTAAATCAAAACTATGTCGTTTTACCTTCTACCTTAAGCCCTACATAATGCTTTTAATCCCCAAATTACCCATTTTCAATTCATTATCCTAAATTTCCTAAACTTGACCAAATTCTCTCAACCTAAGGAAGAATAAGAAGAGATAGAGTTCCCTTCAAGTCTCCAATTCATCATCTTTCTTGGGATTTGAATAGCAAGGTATGTGGGTATTCTTCACTCATGGAATCCATTCTTCCATGGGGTCCCCAAAGCTTTCAATTTATCAATTAACTAAGTTAGGGTTTGAATTCAATATTTGTGGGTTTCATCCAATTATGATTGATATTGTTGATTAAGTCTTCTGATGCATGATTTAATATTAATCGATGATATTTAGTTGAAATTACATTGACCCTTGCCTAAATCATGTTTTTTCAACTATGAACCTATGATGACCCCATGAATCTATGAACTATGAATTATGAAGATATGCAATTGTAAATTATTTGGGGATGCTTTAAAAGGAAAGTATCAATACTATTGTGAAAGGATTTCTTACTTACTATGATGATCATGATTGTGAAAGATATTTCTCACAAATAAATTCATATTGGTGAAATGTTTTCTCATCAATGTTGAATTATGTTTAAGGAGCTATTTTATGTTTTGATCTTGAGAGTATGGATTGGTCTTGATCATTATCTTTCCTATGTTATATTGATATTTGACTTTTATCTATTTTGTTGGGATTTAGACTTAGCATTGAGAGGACTTTAAGGTGGAGGTTCAAATAGGTAGTGTCTGGTAGCAACATCTAGTCCCTAACTGCGTGCCCCCGTAGGATTGTCTCAATTGACCTAGCTAGTGGATCCACTTTAGAAAATAATGATATGTATGGATTCTACATTGGCAAGTAGATTCCCCTTCTTTCGGTATGAGGGACATACCATATTCCATGATATAACTGTCATGGTTTATTGTCGGTTAAAGCTAAGATCCACCAAAAATGATTATGTTTTCTTCAAGCTTTTCTGATGTCCTTTATGTTAATGTATTTGACTATGTTTTATGCTTTTCATGTCATTTCGTCTCTAAAAGCTTTTAAATGTTTCTTCATGATCATGCATAAACGTTTTAAGTCATTTATGTTATCATGTACATTCTATGTCCTAATGAACTTGTGCCTACATTATCTCATGAATGTAGGGTCTGGCGTTCCTACGTCGCACACTCTTTGCTAGACATTTGTTGGGTGCTTTAAGTGGATTGGTGAGTCCTCATATTCCGAGGACTGAGACACTTTATAGTTTTATGTCATTTCTAAATTTTCTGACTTTGTATGTGATATATGAGTTACATCCCGATCACTTTTTATGATGTATTAGATGGCTTTGATGTATAAAATGCTTTCTTTAAATTCTATTATCTTGTATGATGTATGCTAAGTGGCTTGTATAGGGCCTCTCGGGATTTTATACTCCACGTCATGTCTAGTGTGTACTTTGGGTTATGAAAAACTTGGTATCAAATCACAAGTATTAGAAAGGTCCTAGGATGTCTCATAAGCCACGTCAAGTAGAGTCTTGTTCATGAGCGTGAAACACACCACATTTATGAATATGAAGCTATAAGATATTTAGGAAATTCCACTTCTTTCATCATTCTAAATTTGTGTGATAGAATTTAACTCTATGTCTCTCTCATAATCCTTATCCGATGCTTTTCAAGATATGACCCCTCGAAGAGCATACGTTAGGAGGAATTTGAATGAGAATGTCGAACGAAAAGCTCCTCTAGAAGCTCCTCAAGTTTTGACCGACCCTTTGGCCGAAAAAGTGACTAATATGGAGTTTAGGACTACTTTTAAGTGTTGGCCCAGCCATGACGGCTCAAGCTAATAGGGAGGTTATGGTCCCTGTGAATCTAAATGTGGGTATGACGACAACTAGAGTGAGAGATTTCACTAGAATGAATCACTCAGAGTTTCATGGTTCTAAGGTTGAGGAAGATCCTCAAGTGTTCATTGATGAGGTATACAAGGTGTTGATGATCATGGTAGTGACACCGGTAGAAAATGAGGAATTGTTTGCTTATCAACTTAAGGGTGTGGCTCAAGTTTAGTTCAACCAATGGAAGGAAGAGATGACTGTAAGTCCCCGTAACTATAAAGAAGTTGAAAATTGGAAATAGTCATTTTTGGAAAGAATATAAAAATCTGGAAAAAAATTGTCAAGTATGTTAAGTTGGATTTTTTGATCAACTTCAAACGACCATAACTCCTAGCTTAGGATAAGTTAGGTGTGTTTCCAAATAGAGTAGGAAATATCTTGGAATAATCTTTCCAACACTGCCAAGTTTGCGCGTTTTCGAGTTTGTATGAGTGAGATATGACCATTTGAAGTTGGGCTGCTCAAATAAGAAAAGTCTAAAACCAGATTTTAGAAGGGTATTTTAGTCTTTTCCTTACCCCAATTATTTTAATTCGTTTTTAGGAGTTTAATTGGGGTCAAATCAAAATTTGGTTAGTTTAGAGAATTGGAAATTTATGCTATGGCTTGGAGAAAGGAGAAAAAGGGGAAAGAAGAGAAAATGCAAGATTCGTCAAGAACGTTCGAGTTTGGTCGTGGATTTCGCCAAGGATTCAATCCTACGAGGTAGGTGAGTTCACCTAGAATTAGGTTAGTTCACCCACACGCCAAACATGTTTAATTCAGTGTGATTTTCGTCCTAAAAGAATGAGAATTTGATGTTCTTGAGTTGTTTTCATTCTTGAACTTATATGGGATTGATAGGTTTTCTTGAGATGTTTTAGCGATATTAAGAGTTGTTTCGAGTTAGATTCTAGAGTACATGTTTTGGGTATCTGAATCTAAGAAGATATTGAGAAAAGGAATTGGGTTTAATCGAATTAAGGTTAGAAATCAAGAAGGAAAATTCGTCAGATGACACCTGGGGAGGGTCTGGTGTGGCGCGCCCCATCTGCGCAAGAGAGGCTTGGGCGGCGCACCTGCAGTGCGCTAGAAATGAGCCCCAGTAATTTAGGGGATGGTGTGGCACGCCAGGGACGCTCCCGGGTCGTCTTCCCCCACCCATTTTTCGTCATTTAGCCCGTTTAAGTCCTTCTAAAGTGTACTAACACTTCCTATTGATTCTAACTACTTTAAGTGACTTCTAAACATCTAGAAATCATCCAGAAACATGAATCATAACCTTGAATCCATAAATTCAAATTCAAGGAAAGTTAAGAGCCAAACCTAGGAAGTTCTTAGAGTCCTTTCAAGAAGTCTTTTGCATGTGCTTTTAACTTTGTTTTAAGAGTTAAAGTTTAAGTTGAGTAAAGAGTAAGAAGTAAAGAATGAAGGTCATTTATTCAAATATTATAAGGGAACTAAGTATTCCCAAGTGTCTAAAAATGTTTTCACATTTGAACAAGAAAGGGAAACACCGATTTCCAAGAAGAGCTTTTAAGCTAAGTTTTGAGAAATTATCTCAAACCAAAGAAAGAAGTTTTGTTTTAAAAACATATGAGCTAAGTATATTTTTGGGAGTAGTATTGAGCACCGATATGGGGATGCGAGTTCATAATAACTCAAGTGTCCATAAACCATGTAGCCATCATGGGTAGTAAATGATCATACTTTTTAGATGATTTCTTAAGTGCTTTTTAGCATAGACTAGTGCATCCACTTAGTTAAGGTGTTCTCTATGACGACAAAGTATAGGACAATTCTGGCAACGTGGGCAAGACACTATATCACCACTGAGGCTTATAGTGGTGGTTGTCAGTTAGAGAAACTCCCACATAAACTATATTACTTTATTATACGAGTACAATTGAGTTTGTTATTGCATTTCTTTAGCGTACTAAGTTTCTTTCTACTGCTTTAAAGCTCTCTATATATTGCATGTGTATTGTTGCTTTATATTGAGTTAAGTTATTCATGAGTTGAGTAAAGCCAAGGTAAATGTTTCTCTAAGATTTTCTTCAAGCTTGTGTTATGTTTAGTTTTCCCCTCGCATACTCGTACATTCAATATACTGATGCCATTTGGCCTGCATCGTTTTTATGATGCAGACACAGGTAACCAGGATCGTCATCCAGCGCCTCGTTGATCCAGTTGAGCACTCCGAGTCTTTTGGTGAGCCTCCTTGCTTTCTGAGGGCTCCTTTTTACATTGATTTCTAGTATTTCAGTTATTAGGATGATCGCGGGTCTTCTCCCGACATCCCTCTTTGTTTTAGAAGCTTCGTAAATGGATAGTTATAGTTCTTTAGTCTTATTCATTTCAGTTGTATACGTTTAAGATTTGAGTTGCCATTTTGGCTAAGTTATTATCTCTTAAGTTATTGCATGAGTTATGTTTCTTATGTTTAAGTCTTCCGGTGAGTAAGTATGCCAGGCCAAGGGTTCGCTTGGGGCCATCAATGGTTCTCGAGTGCCAATCCCGCCTATGGTATATGCTTGGGACATGACAAACTTGGTATCAGAGCATAAAGTTCAAGAGTCCTAGGGAGTCTGTGAAGCCATGTCTCTAGAGTCCTAGTTATCGGTGTGAAGCGCTCCACATCTATAATTAGGAGGCTGCCACACTTAGGAAATTATCTCACTTCTTTCACACTCATTTCGTGCGATAAAGTTTATCTCTATAAAGTTTCTTTCTAATTCGTTCTTGCACGTGTTTTCAGTTAATCATGCCTCTATGAAGAGCTATCAAAGGTCATCTTGCTAGGCGTAATGTTGAGGAGCAAGGGTTACCCAATGCACCTGAAGTGCAACCCCAATGAGAAGTTACCAATGCTGAGTTCAGGGAAGCGATTAGGATGTTAAGCCAAGTTGTGACCAACCAAGCTGGGCAACAAAGGGGGGCTCGACAAAAAGAAGCTGATACTTTGAGAATTCGAGAGTTCTTGAGGATGAATCCTCGAAGTTTCACTGGTTCAAGCACTAGTGAGGATCCAGAGAATTTTGTTGAGGAATTGCAAAAGGTATTTGAGGTCATGTACGCTACCGATGCTGAGCAAGTTGAACTAGCTGCATATCAGCTGAAGAATGTTGCTAGGACTTTGTTTGATTAGTGGAAGAAGGGTAGAGCTGATGGAGCACCACCTGCGAGTTGGGCTTATTTTGAGGAGGCATTCTTGGGGCGTTTCTTTCCCCAACACTTGAGGGAGGCTAAGGTACGAGAGTTCCTCACACTTAAGCAGGCTTCTTTGAGTGTTCATGAGTATGGGTTGAAGTTCACCCAACTATCCCATTATGCTCCGGAGATGATTGCGGATATGAGGAGTAGAATGAATTTGTTTATTGCTGGACTGTCTCGTCTGTCGAGTAAGGAAGGTAAGGATGCAATGCTAATATCTGACATAGATATATCAAGGTTGATGGTCTATGTGCATCAAGTAGAAGAAGAGAAGCTGAGGGATATGGAGAAGTTTAGATAGAAACAAGAAAGTGAAGACAGGAAATGAGTCCGGGTAGCAAAAAAGTAATGTGAACCGTTCGTCCTTTTAGTAAAAGCAAAAGGGACCTGCTCCATCATCTGTTTATGCACCTGCACCCAGAAACAAAGGTGAGTATAATAGTCAGAATTCACAGCACTTCAGGGCTAGACCTGCCCAATCTCAGGGTAGTGTGGCACAAAGAGGTAAATGGGCTCCTACATGTGCTAAGTGTGGTAGAACCCACCCAGGTAAGTGTCGCGATAGCTTCACAGGTTGTTTCAAGTGTGGACAAGAGGGTCATTTCATGAAAGAGTGCCCCAAGAACCAGCAAGGTAATGGGAATCAGGGCAATAGAGCCCAATCTTCATCAGTTTCTCCACCAGATAGGGCTGCACCTAGAGGGGATACTTCCGGTATTGGTGAAGGAGCAAACCGCCTTTATGCGATCACTAGTCGCCAAGAGCAAGAGAACTCTCCAAATGTTGTCACTGGTATGATCAAAGTCTTTACTCTTGATGTTTATGCTTTGCTAGACCCATGAACAAATTTATCTTTTGTAACCCCTTATGTTGCAAATAATTTTGATGTTCTTCCTGAGAAACTCTATGAACCCTTTTGTGTTTCTACACTTGTTGGGGAGTCTATTTTAGCTGAGCAAGTATATTGTGATTATGTCATATCCATCAATCACAAAAACACCATGGCTGATTTAATTGAGTTAGACATGGTAGATTTTGATGTTATTCTAGGTATGGACTGGCTTCATGCCTGTTATGGCTCCATTGATTGTAGATTTCGTGTTGTTAGGTTTCAAATTCCTAATGAGTCAGTTATAGAGTGGACTAATAGTTCAGCATGGTCATTTCATTTCGTACCTTAAGGCGATGAAGTTAGTTTCCAAGGGGTGTGTCTATCACTTAGTCCGAGTAAATTACTCTAGTTTTGCGATACCTCCTATTCAGTAAGTTTCAGTAGTAAGAGAGTTTCTAAAAGTCTTTCTAGATGATCTTTCTGGAGTCCCTCCAGAGAGAGAAATAGACTTCGGTTTAGACATTCTTCCAGATACTCGTCCTATATCTATTCCACCATACAAAATGGCACGAGCAGAGTTGAAAGAGCTTAAAAAACAGTTGAAAGATCTCCTAGATAAGGGATTTTTTCGACTAAGTGTCTCACCTTGGGGCGGTCCGGTTTTATTTGTGAGAAAGAAATATGGTTCCCTTAGGATGTGTATAGATTACCGCCAGTTGAACAAGGTTACCATCAAGAATAAGTATCCTCTTCCAAGAATTGATAATCTTTTCGATCAGCTTCAGGGTGCTACTTGTTTCTCTAAGATAGACCTCAGATCAGGATACCATAAGGTGAGCGTAAAGGAATGTGATATTCCAAAGACAGTATTTAGGACCGGTTATGATCATTATGAATTCTTAGTTATGTCCTTTGGTTTGACCAATGCGCCTGCAAAATTCATGGACCTTATGAATAGAGTATTCAAGCTTTATTTAGATATGTTTGTTATCATTTTCATTGATGACATACTAATCTATTCAAGGAATGAAGAAGATCATGCTAGTCATCTCAGAATAGTTCTCCAAACTTCAAAGGATAGAGAGTTATATGCCAAGTTCTCTAAGTGTGAGTTTTGGCTTGAGTATGTGACATTCTTAGGCCACATTGTGTCTAGAGAGGGTTTTAAAGTTGATACCCAGAAAATAGAGGCAGTGCAGTATTGGCCTAGACCCACATCTCCAACTGATATTAGGAGTTTCTTGGGTTTGGCTGGATATTATAGAAGGTTCGTAGAGGGGTTCTCATCTATTTCATCCCCTTTGACCAAGTTAACTCAGAAGATAGTTAAGTTTCAATGGTCTGAAGCTTGTGACAAAAGCTTTCAGGAATTAAAAAGGAGGTTAACTACTGCCCCAATATTAACCTTAACAGAAGGTACTCAAGGTTTTGTGGTATATTGTGATACGTTTAGAGTTGGTTTGGGTTGTGTCATGATGCATAATGGCAAGGTTATAGCTTATGTCTCCAGACAGTTGAAAGTTCATGAGAAGAATTGCCCAACCCATGATCTAGAGTTGGCTGCTGTAGTATTTGCTTTGAAAATATGGCATCATTATTTGTATGGTGTTCATGTTGATGTATTCACTGATCACAAGAGTCTTCTTCAGTATGTGTTTAGTGAGAAAGAGCTTAATCTCCGATAAAAGAGGTGGTTGGAATTACTCAAGGATTATGACATGAATATTCTTTATCACCCAGGTAAGGCTAATGTTATTGCTGATGCCTTGAGCAGGTTGTCTATGGGTAGTACCGCCCATTTTGAGGAAGAAAATAGATAGTTAGTGAAAGATGTGCATAGACTTGCACGATTGGGAGTTCGTCTAATGGATTCCATTGAAGGAGGAGTAGTGATGATGAATGGGGCTGAATCATCATTAGTGTCAGAAGTAAAAGAGAAGCAAGGCCAAGATCTTATTTTGCTTGAATTGAAGGCAAATGTTCATAAGTAAAAAATATTGGCATTTGAATAGGGGGAGATAATGTGTTGAGGTATAAAGCAGAGGACTATGCCAAGTTGTGTCTTCAAGAGGTAGTTAGACTTCATAGGGTGCCAGTTTTGATTATTTCAGATAGATGTGCACAATTTACTGCACAGTTCTGTAAATCTTTTCAGAAAGGCCTGGGTTCAAAGGTGAACTTAAGTACTACTTTTGATCCTCAGACAAATGGTCAAGTAGAGCGCACTATTCAGACTTTAGAGGATATGTTGAGGGCCTGTGTGATTGATTTCAAGGGTAATTGGGATGATCTCCTTCCTCTCATTGAGTTCGCTTACAACAATAGTAACCACTCTAGCATCCAGATGATTCCTTATGAAGCTCTTTATGGGAGAAGATGCAGATCTCCTATTAGATGGTTTGAAGTTGGTGAAGCAGGATTGATAGGACCAGACTTAATTCATCAAGCTATGGAGAAGGTAAAAGTAATTCAAGAGAGGTTGAAAATGGCTCATCGTCGTCAGAAATCCTACACTGATGTTAGGAGAAGGGCGTTAGAGTTTGAAGTAGATGATTGGGTATACTTGATAGTTTCACCCATGAAAGGTGTTATGAGATTTGGTAAGAAGGGGAAGCTTAGTCCCCAGTTTATTGACCCTTACAGAATATTAAAAAGGCTAGGTAATGTAGCTTATAAGTTGGAGCTACCACAAGAGTTAGCCGCGGTTCATTCGATTTTTCACATCTCCATGTTAAAGAAGTGCATGGGTGATCCTTCATTGATCATACGAACTGAAGATATTGGGATCAAGAATAGCTTATCTTATGAAGAGATTCCGGTCCAGATTCTAGATCGCCAAGTTCGTAAGTTGAGGACTAAGGAAGTAGCATCAGTCAAAGTCCTTTGGAGGAACTAATTTGTTGAGGAAGCTACTTGAGAAGCTGAGGAAGATATGAAGAAGAGATATCCACATCTCTTTGAAATCGGAGAAGTTCAAGACCAAGGTACTAATTCTCTTTTTAGTACTCTTTCATTTATAAGTTAGCATGTTGTAATTGCATTGCTTGTTGGGTGTTTGAGCTGAATGTTATATGTTACACCCTTAGCCTATTAGGAGTAAGCTCATTCGAGGACGAATGTTCCCAAGGGGGAGATATTGTAACACCCCGTAGCTAGAAAGAACTAGAAAGAAATTAAAAATTGGAAATAGTCATTTTTGGAAAGAATATAAAAATCTGGAAAAATTGTTAAGTATGTTAAGTTTGATTTTTTGATCAACTTCAAACAATCATAACTCCTAGCTCAGGATGAGTTAGGTGTGTTTCTAGATAGCGTAGGAAAGATCTTGGAATAATCTTTCCAACGCCACCGAGTTTGCGTGTTTCCAAGTTCGTATGAGTGAGATATGACCATTTGAAGTTGGGTTGTTCAAATAAGGAAAGTCTAAAACCGGATTTTGGAAGGGTATTTTAGTCTTTTCCTTACCCAATTATTTTAATTCTTTTTTAGGAGTTTAATTGGGTTCAAATCAGAATTTGGTTAGTTTAGAGAATTGGAAATTTATGTTAGGGCTTGGAGAAAGGAGAAAAGAGGAGAAAGAAGGAGAAAATGCAAGATTCATCAAGAATGTTCGAGTTTGGTTGTGGATTTCACCAAGGATTCAATCCTACGAGGTATGTGACTTCACCTAGCATTGGGTTTGTTCATCCACGCGCCAAACATGTTTAATTCAGCGTGATTTTCATCCTAAAAGATTGAGGATTTGATGTTTCTGAGTTATGTTCTTGGATTGTTTTCATTCTTGAACTTATATGGGATTGATGGGTTTTCTTGAGATGTTTTAGCGATGTTAAGAGTTGTTTCGAGTTAAATTCTAGTCTACATGTTTTGGGTATCTGAATCTAAGAAGATAATGAGAAAAGGAATTGGGTTTAATCGAATTAAGGTTAGAAATCAAGAAGGAATATTCGTCAGATGGCACCTTGGGAGGGTTTGGCGTGGCGCGCCCCATATATGCCAGAGAGGCTGGGGAGGCACACCTGCTGTGCATCAGAAAAGATCCCCAGTAACTTAGAAGATGGCGCGGCGCGCCAGGGACGCGCCCAAGTCGTCTGCCCCCACCCGTTTTTCGTCGTTTAGCCCGTTTAAGTCCTTCTAAAGTGTACTACACTTCCTATTGATTCTAACTACTCTAAGTGACTTCTAAACATCTAGAAATCATCTAGAAACAAGAATCATAACCTTGAATCCATAAATTCAAATTCAAGGAAAGTTAAGAGCCAAGCCTAGGAAGTTCTTAGAGTTCTTTCAAGAAGTCTTTTGCAAGTGCTTTTAACTTTGTTTTAAGACTTAAAGTTCAAGTTAAGTAAATAGTAAGAATTAAAGAATGAAGTTCATTTCTTCAAAGATTATAAGGGAACTAGGTATTCCCAAGTGTCTAAAAATGTTTTCATATTTGAACAAGAAAGGGAAACACCGATTTCCAAGAAGAGCTTTTAAGATAAGTTGTGAGTAATTATCTCAAACCAAAGAAAGAAGTTTTGTTTTAAAAACATATGAGCTAGGTATATTTTTGGGACTAGTATTGAGCACCGATATGGGGATGCGAGTTCATAATAACTCAAGTGTCCATAAACCATGTAGCCATCATGGGTAGTAAATGATCATACTTTTTAGATGATTCCTTAAGTGTTTTTTAGCATAGACTAGTGGATCCACTTAGTTAAGGCGTTCTATATGACGGCAAAGTATAGGATAATTCTGGCAGCGTAGGCAAGACGTTGTATCACCACTTAGGCTCATAGTGGTGGTTGTCGGTTAGAGAAACTCCCACAGAAACTATATTACTTTATTATACAAGTACAATTGAGTTTGTTATTGCATTTCTTTAACGA
>JAJOOR010033474.1:0-13735 GCA_036250505.1 Solanum acaule | reverse complement strand
CCCCCCCCCCCCCCCCCCATTGTTAATTGACACTCTTGTTTCCTTAGATTTAACATGTTTATATTCGATAATGTTTTTAGCTATTACTAATTAGAACTTAATTTTATTTTTCTATTAATTCTCAAAACCACTCCCTTGGGACTCGACCCCAACCCTTGGTTGGTTTACTTTACTATTGTACAATCGTAGACACTTGCATTGGAAGTTGTGTCTTGATTACGTAAACATCATAGGGCATCAAGATCTATGTCTCAAGGGAGTGTTTCAGGTACCAGAACCTACCCAAATTATCCAAAGTGTGATAAGAACCATCCGAACGAGCGTCTTACAGGAAAGGATTGATGTTTTAGGTGTGGTCAGTCTGGTCATAGGTTGAGGGATTTCCCTTCTGCTAAACAAGGACATGAAGGTAACAATAATAGGGCTTAGTGTACAGCTTCAGCAGCACCAACAGGTCACCCAACTCAGTAGGGTACTTTAACTGGTACAGGTGGTGGTCAGCGCCAAAATATGTTGTATGCTCTCCAGGCTCGCCAGGATCAGGAAGATTCTCTTGATGTGGTTACTGGTACATTGCGAGTCTTTTATTTAGATGTTTATGCTTTGTTAGATCTAGGGGCTACTCTTTCCTTTGTAACTCCATATATAGTAGTAAACTTTGATGTCAGTCCAAAAACTCTCTCAAAACCCTTCTCAGTTTCTACTCCAGTTAGTGACCCAGTTATAGCTAGACGGGTATATAAAAATTACCCTATCACAGTCTCTCAGAAAGTCACCTCAACAGATCTTGTAGAGTTAGAAATGGTAGACTTTTATATCATTCTAGGAATGGATTGTTTACATTCCTGCTATGCCTTAGTCGATTGTAGAACTAGAATCATTCATTTTCAGTTTCCAAGTGAACCAGTCTGAGAATGGAAGGGTAGTAGCTCAGTGCTTATGGGTCGATTCATTTCCTACCTTAAGGTTAGAAAGATGATCTCTAAAGGCTATCTCTATCATCTAGCTCAGGTTAAGGATTCAAGCTCCGAAGCCCCAACTCTTGAGTCAGTTCCAATAGTAAATGAGTTCCCAGAAGTGTTTCTAGAAGATCTTCCCGGAGTTCCTCCCGAAAGAGAAATCGACTTCGAAATTGATCTTCTTCCAGATAACCAACCTATTTCTATTCTTTCTTACAGAATGTCTCCTGATGGGCTTAAGGAGTTGAAAGAGCAGTTGAAAGACCTTCTAGATAAGGGCTTCATCAAACCTAATATTTCACCATGGGGTGCTCCAGTGTTGTTTGTGAGAAAGAAAGATAGTTCTCTCAGGATGTGCATTGACTATCGACAATTGAACAAAGTCACAATCAAGAATAAGTACCCTATCCCTAGGATTGATGACTTGTTTGACCAACTTCAGGGTGCTAGTCATTTTTCGAAGATAGACCTTATATCCAGTTATCATCAGCCCAAAGTCAGAGATAGTGACATTCTGAAAACAATCTTCAGAACTCAGTACGGTCATTATGAATTTGTAGTTATGTCATTTGGATTAACCAATGCTTATGCAACTTTCATGGATTTAATGAACATGGTGTTCAAGCAGTATTTGGACTTGTTGGTTATCGTTATTATTGATGATATCCTCATTTATTCTAAGAATGAGTAAGAACATGCGACTCATTTGAGGGTTGTTCTGAAAACCCTCAAAGATTGCCAATTATTCGCTAAGTTTAGCAAATGTGAGTTTTGGCTACAATCAGTTGCTTTTATTAGTCGTATAATGTCTACCAAAGGGATTTGAGTGGATTCTCAAAAAATAGAGGCAATAAAGCAATGGCCCAGACCTACCTCTCCTACAGATATTAGAAGCTTCTTGGTTTTGGCTGGTTATTACAGAAAGTTCGTGGAAGTATTTTCATCCATAGCTTCTCCATTGACTTGGTTGACTCAGGAAAATGTTAAGTTCCAGTGGTAAGATGATTGTGAGAAGAGCTTCTTAGAACTAAAAACTAGGTTGACTACAGCTCCTATTTTGGCTCTACCAGAGGATTCAGACGGTTATGTGATTTATTGTGATGCATCCAGAATCGACCTAGGTTGTTTGTTAATGCAACGAGGTAAGGTTATAGCTTATGCTTCTAGACAACTTAAGGTGTATTAGAAGAACTATCTGACTCATGACCTCGAGCTTGCAGTCGTAGTATTTGACCTAAATATTTGGAGACACTACTTGTATGGTGTTCACGTAGATGTGTTCATAGATCATAAGAGCCTTCAATATGCGTTCACCGAGAAAGAGTTGAATCTTCGCCAGAGGAGATGACTTGAATTCCTCAAGGATTATGATATGAATGTGCTTTACCATACTGGTAAGGCCAATGTAGTAGTTGATGCTCTTAACAGACTATCCATGGGTAGTGTAGCACATGTTGAGGAAGAAAGGAAAGAACTAGCAAAAGATGTTCACCGGCTTGGTCGCTTAGGAGTTTGCCTTATGAGCATATCAGATGGTGGTGTAACAGTCCAGAATGGGTCAGAATCTTCATTGGTAGCAGGGGTTAAGGAGAAACAAGACAGTGATCCTATATTGCTTCAACTGAAGGGTGATTTTCATCAGCAGAAAGTTGAGGTTTTCTCCCATGGGGGAGATGGTGTGCTTCACTATCATGTTTGTTTATGTGTTTCTAAGGTGGGTGAGTTGAGACAGCAGATCCTTACAGAAGCCCATAACTCTAGGTATTATATTCATCCAGGTGCCATTAAGATATACTATGATCTAGGGGAAGTCTTTTGGTGGAATGGCACGAACAGGGATATAATAGATTTTGTGGCTAAGTGCCCTAATTGTCAGCAGGTGAAAGTTGAACATCAGAAACCAGGACGTATGACACAAGAGATCAACATTCCTACATGGAAGTGGGAAGTGATAAACATGGACTTCATTAAATGTTTACCTCGTACTCGCAGACAGCATGACTCCATTTAGGTAATAGTAGACAAAATTACTAAGTCCGCTCACTTTTTGGCTGTTAAGACTACAAAATCAGCGGAGGACTACGCCAAGCTTTACATTAATGAGATAGTCAGGTTGCATGGAGTTCTTTTGTCTATTATCTCAGATAGAGGTCCTCAGTTTACCTCTCATTTTGTGGTACTCAGGTTAATCTCAACACAATAATTCATCCACAGATGGATAGTCAGGCAGAGCGTACCATTAAGACCTTAGAGGACATGTTGAGAGCTTGCGTGATCAACTTCAAGGGCAATTGGGATGATCATCTTCCTCTTATAGAGTTCGCTTACAATAATAGCTACCATTCCAGTATTCAGATGGCCTTTTACGATGCATTATATGGGTGTAGGTGCAGATCTCCAGTTGGATGGTTTGAAGTAGGTGAAGCAGCCTTGATAGGGCTAGATTCGATTCATGATGCTATGGAAAAATTTAAGATCATCAGAGATAGACTTAAAACAACCCAGAGTCGCCAGAAGTCCTATGTAGACGTAAAGAAAAGGGACTTGGAGTTCTAAATTGATGAATGGGTTTTCCTGAAAGTGTCACCTATGAAGGGGGTGATGAGATTTGGAAATAAAGGGAAGCTTAGTCCTAGATATGTAGGCTCATACAGGATCTTGAAAAGAGTTGGAAAGTGGCTTATGAGTTAGAGTTGCTAGCAGAACTAGCAGTGGTGCATCCGGTCTTTCACATTTCGTTGTTGAAGAAGTGTGTGGGTGATCCAGCATCCATAGTACCATTGGAAAGTGTAGTTGTGAATGATAGTCTCACTTATGAAGATGTGCCAGTAGAAATTATTGATCCTCAGGTTCGAAGGTTGAGAAGCAAAGAGGTCGCTTCAGTTAAGGTTTTGTGGAGGATTCAGTCCGTGGAGGGAGCTACTTTGGGAAGCAGAAGCAGCCATGAAGGCCAAGTATCCTCATGTATTTCCTTCCGATTCCATTCTAGCTTGAGTAATAGTTCATCTCTAGTCTTTCAGTACTCATGTGTAGATTCAGTCTTAGTATCACGTTCCTTCAGTTATACTTGCATTTTCAGCGTATTTGCATCTTCTTGGAACTTAGTTCAATCAGATTTCAGTTCCCAGTACTTAGTGGTTGGGTTTGCAGCTCTTTCCCTCCAAACTTAGCTAGTTTAGTCTTTATTCGAGGATGAATATTACTAAGAGGGAGATAATGTAACACCCCGTATGCTAGGAACACCAAAATGTAGAATTCCAAAAGTTGCATGTGCCACCAATGGGGAAACCCACGGACCGTAGGTGGGGTCCGTGGTTGGCCACCTACAGCCCCTCCCTAGAAAACCTAGAAAATTCTTCTAAGGGTCGACCCACAGCCAGACCTACAGACCGTAGGTCAGACCACGGGCCGTGGTCCTGGTCCGTGGTTCTCAAGACCCCCAGAACCATTCCCGTGGTCCTGGTCCGTGGTTCAAGACCCCAGAACCCCTCCTCTGAAGTCGATCGACAGACTGACAGGACAGGCCGTTAGTCGGTCGATGGTTCGTCGGTCAGGCCCATCGATTGACCCCGACAACTTTTAAATCAAGGGTCATTAGGTATTTTCCCTATGCGTCGGACACCTAAACTACGTCGTTTTGATCAATTTTAGCTTAGTAACTTAATCAGAATTTACTCTAACCAATTCATTCTCAAATGAATCGATTAAAGCAAGAAAAAGAGGAGAGAAAGCATCGACCAAACCCTCTCCAAGAACGCAACAAGCTTTCCTCAGTTCCAGCCCCGAAATCGAAAGATTTCTCTGTGGGATTCGTCACCAGGTATGATGGATTTCACTAATGGGTTCCTTTCACCCATTAGGTCCCTAGAATTTAGTCAGATTCTTGATTCCATTCATTATGTTTAGACTTAGGGTTTCTAGAACTTCAGATTATTACTGTGATTTAGTTGTTAGAGTAATCCTAATCAGAATATTACGTTTTCATAACTATGTTTCTTAATTGTTGCATGAAATTTATAACACTAGTTGTGTAGATTCGTTTAGTTCATGAATTACACTTGCTAGGTCAGTTTATACAAATATACATGCACCAGTTTTCAAATGTTTCATTATCAATACTTAATGTTGCATTTTCAGTTAGCATGTCAAAATCTTGAGCTATCCAGTTTATTTCAGTTGTGTTGTATCCTACACATTCTAGTTAGGAGTAGGCTTAACACCGAGTGGACTAGGATCAGACACCCTCATAGTCCCAGAACTACATGCCCCTCGTAGGTTAATTCCCTTTTGTGGGTATTATAATTAGTGATCATGCCAGTCATGCCTTTATACCCCTAGTAAGGTATATTGGGTCCTCTCGATAGGGCGTATACATCGGACTCCACGTTTAGCTCATGTGGTTTTATGTCGATTAATAGTAGCTCCCACAGTCAGATTCTAGTGCATTAACCGGGCTACGAGTTATATTTCAGTATTCAGTTTCAGCATGTTATGAACTTGGTCATTACATTCATTTTAGTTCATGTTCAGTGTGTTAAGTATATTCTTCATGTTCATATTATATCATTGATCAGTATGCTTTATTCAATTATGTATACATTGTTCAACTTTATCCTATCTTGCATGCTCAGTACCTTTCTAGTACTGACGCATACTCTGTACTACATCTTTTTGTGATGTAGGTTCAGGTCCTCAGCATTTAGATCACGTGTAGATCGGTTCCCGATCCATATTCATTATTACCAGTGGTGAGTCCTCATTCTTCGAGGACAATAAAAATGTTTTCTTTTACTTTCAGTTTCAGTTTTGCTAGAGTTAGTTGGGGCATGTCCTAGCATCTCTAGTCAGTTAGAGGCTAATTTCAGACATAGTAAGATTCAGTTTTAGATTTGAGTTTGATCTTTCAGTTGTTATTAAACTCGTAGTTTATATATTCAGACAGTATTGGGTATTCCTCATCATTTCTGTTAATTATGGTTTTAAGCTTCCGCATAGTATCTCTCATGTCATTTTATCTTAGTATGTTATGATATGCCAGGTCATGGTTATCTTGGGGTCACTCGTGATCCTAGGTCCCGTGATATGTCAAGGGGCTAGCCTCGGGGCGTGACAAAGGGTTCTAGGGATAGGACTAGTAAAGTAAAGCCTTAACTTAGTCTTGCAAGTCATTTCGTGTGCATATCTACTTTCTAGTTCTTAGATGCTACATAACGGATCTTTGACACATTCCCTAGTTGAATAACTTATCTTAGAACAGAGTCTAGGGTAAAGAAAGAAAGGTAGATTGGTAACACTTTTATTGCGCTTGAATTGGCATGTCTATCCCTCTTTGCTGGTTGAGGCTCGACCTTTGACTCCACTTTCCTCTGCTTTTCATGTCAAACGTAAAAGTCTAGTTTAGTGAGATTTACTTTTAAAGTCAGGAATTCTTTTTCATCTCCCCTGTCAAAGTCGACGTCTTAACCTAACTTCCTGAGCTCAGTTGATTCTTGATGTAGTAGCTCTGGATCGAGAGCTAGATGCATACCTTATTATTATGAAATGAAAAAAAGAGAAAAACCTTATTTTTTATAGATGTTGTGGTGAGTAAGAGGGAGGGGGGGCTGCTGAATTGCTGGATAGCTCGTGCAATCAAGGAAAAATCCCTTCACCTTCTTTTTTAAAAATGAAAAAGTAAACTACATTAGTAAGCTATCTTTGGTTGCTAAGCAATCCGGGCACTACTCTAGGATGTGGATTGATCATAACGAGAATGAACTTCTCTGTAATGTAATATAAATATAATAGAGGAGGCAGAGTCCAGTTCTCGTCCCTTTCTCAATGAGACGAATGGGATATGAATTCTATTTAGGCGAGTCAGGGATTGGCTTGACCCTGTGTTCTCCCGGGTCGGTGGAGTCTCGCTCATAAAAGAAGAGTACGCGCGCTAGTGCGCTACAACTTACGTAGTTGATTGGATCAGATAGCCCTTCCTTCGGGCAAGCAACCAAACCCAGCACATACAATTCCATTTCGATCAATAACTTGGAGGTATGGTCGAGTGGCTTAAGGCATTGGTTTGCTAAATCGACATACAAGAAGATTTATATCATGAGTTCGAATCCCATTTCCTTCAGTACAACAATGAAATGGGCAGGATAAATTGCGTGAGAGAAAGAACCTCTTAGTGGAGTCCAGTTAGCTAGAGGAAAGAATAGCACTTCTTAGTGACTAGGAGCGGAAAGCCCATTGCACCTTGTTTTTCTGGCCTATCTTCTTTCTATAAGCAAGCTCCCTCTGGCAGTCCCTGGATGGATCTCGGTTCTTAAGCATGTTGGGGGATTAGGTGGCCGTTGAAAGAGCTGTTGTAAAGCTTGACGAATAAGCACAAACAGCCTATATATTATATTTTCTTAGTTTAGTAAAGGGTTTTTCCCTTACTAGTCAAGTGGTAAGGTAGGGCACTCTTCGATGAAGAAAAGGGACTTCAGAAAAGTGGTTCAGGTAGCTCAGCTGGTTAGAGAAAAGGACTCAAAAATCCTTGTGTCAGTGGTTCAAATCCATTTCTAAGCAGGCGAAAGGTCCAAACCCTAGCCAGGAGTGAGCCGGATTGAGAAATGAAAGTGAAAGAGTAAGCAAAAATATGTGAGCGCTCATGCAAAATACGGATGATTTTTTTGCGGTAAGGTTAAGGTGCTTAAGGCAAATTAAAAAAAATGGTTGATTACTTGGATTGGTTCTCGCATCCCTCCAAAAGGATGGGAAAGTTCGGTTTGAGTGTTCATCGATCGGGTGGATCTATATGCTTCGAGGTGGTGAGACGAGGTGTGGTGCAGTCTGGTCAGCGCATCTGTTTTGGGTACAGAGGTCTATAGGTTTGAATCATGTCACCTTGATGTGATGTGGTGAAAAAGAAGATATACTTTCAATGATTATACTGGCGTTAAGATTTCAAACTTGTCGTCTACTTTCGGGAGAGGTTATGACGAGCATGATCACAAAAAAGGTTATGATGAGCCCTTTTAGAGTCACAAAAAAGGTTATGATGAGTTTTTTCTCCTATTTCCAAGATCAAATTCTAGTTTTTCTTAGTAGTATATTATTATTTTGCCCTTTTTCTAGCTTCTTGCTTGCTACCTTCTATTTTTTCTATTTTCTACTGGGATCTCTAGAGTTCGGTTGGGGTCTTTCTCGAAAGGCTAGCTTTATCTCTGGGTGGTAAGGTTCTTTCCTTTTTTATCAAAGGATTGGGCTGCTCCGGAGCGCTGGCCCTGGCGATTGCATGGCTTCTTCAATTCTACATTTCTAAATCACCAAACATGATGGCTCTTTCGGGGGCCTCTACCTCAGGATCAGGTGAGATGGGAACCTCGAAGCTGTCTGAGGTAGGAGAAAACACATATTAAGCATTGCCCCAACATCAACTGGTACAAGGAGGAGCCACGATAGCGAAGATCAATCCATCTCAATCTACAATAAGCATTGCCTTGGGCATACAACTCAAAAAGATAGAAAGACCACTTACTCAAAGAAAACTATTTTAGAGCCTGGTACTAGCCAAGCCCCCTCTCCTTACAGTCAAGTGGTTGACCGACCCCTCTCCTGTCACGAAAGGTAGCCCCTAGGCGTAACATGGCGTATAAAACCCCAAGAGGCCCCATACAAGCCACTTAGCTTTCATCATACAAGATAATAGAATAAATAGATTTAAAATAGTTTGAACGTATCAGAGTTTTATAGAGAAAAGCGGAAATCTAAACATCATCACAAAGCCATCTAGTACATAAGAATGAATTAGGGCGTAGCCCATTGTTCCAAAACTGAAAGTAAGGAAAGACTGAAAATAATAAGTGTCTGGTCCTCGTAGCGTGAGGACTAACCAAAGCTCAAAATCTCCTCAAATGGCTCTAGCCACGAAACTAGGAACCCTGATTGTCAGACACTATATTTGGGGAAAATGTAGGCAAGAGTATGCGTTAATAAAAACATGTACAAAGTATGATAGTCATGCAAAAAACATTTGAAAACATGTTTAAAAGAGACACCTTCATGAGATGCAATGACCAAGCTAAAACATGAGATAAAGAGTTAGAAAACATGAGTCATAAAACATGGTCAATGCACATAATCTTCATCTTAAACATGTATGTGATACTTCTTGAAGTAACCTTAGTTCATTATAACTTGCGTGTGGAAAGTAGCCTTAACTGACATGTAAGACCATGTGAGCTGGTAACATGGAATCCAGTGTCTACCCCACACCGAAAAGGGGTCTCCTACTTGTCACGGTAAGAACCATGAACTTCTAGCTATTTTGGATCCACTAGCTAATGTATATCTAGACAATCCTATATTAGCACATAATTTATGGGACACGGGTAATCGCCACTTATCTACTCAGTTCTAAGCTTAACTTCTATGAAATAGTTTTTAGTCATATTCATCTTAGCTCTTGAAGGAACATGGGTAATTGCATCTTGTCCTTACATTATCTGACATGGGTAATCGCCTCTTGTCTTTCAATTAGAGAGCATGGGTAATTGCCTCTTGCCTCAATGATGAGAATAGTTCCTTAATATTGGTTCATTTTAGGTGAGAATACCTTTCAACCATAAGAACCCTTATTATGTGGGAAAATCTTTCACAATCATGCTTACATGCTTTCATGTGTCATGTGAGAAATCCTTTCAACAACACAACAACAACATAATTATTGATACTTCACTCTCAAAGCATCCTTAAAACATTTACATCAATTTCATAAGAACATGCATAATTCCATAATTCTCATTTAGATAGTCAAGGTTTGAGTTCCTTTTTTCTAAGTTTTTGCTCTTGAAGCTCTCATTCAAGCTTTCCGGCAAAGCTCCGTTGGTGGTGTGAGTTAGTTGCCTCCCTGCTCGTTCCATCTCAGTCGACGCTCCGAAAAAGGTGATATCCCCTTCCCTTTGCTAAGTTCTTCTTCATTTCGTGTTATTGTTGTTTTGAAATTTTCAATTATTGTGATCATGTTGCTGCTGTGTATTTTCTGATTTCCTTAATGCAGATACCAAGTTATGGTTTTAACATTTGAATTTAGCTAAATGTTATTCCTCTTGCTGATAAAATGTATTGTGATATAAATTTAGTTTAAGCTTGTTTGAATTTTATTACTGTGATTTATTAAATCATTGGATTGCAATTGGGATTCGTGTGCTAATATTAGCCAAAAATTATCTTATCTTATTTTTATATTGTTTTTGGCATATGTATTTATTAGTGTAAAGCTACTGTTGTCTTTTTCCCCAAACATCTTGATACATGTCTTGATATGGGTAGTTATGTGTCCTTCTTTGCTTAATATAGAATATTGGTACAAATCCAATTGTCTTTTTTCATTATTGAAGCTTCTCTTCAACTCATTCCATGTTTTTGCATTTTTTTTTCATGTTCCCAGTTAACTCTTGTCCCTTTGTTTGGTATTAGATTCCTTTACTCTTTTCATGAACTCACATTTTGTCATGTTGGGAGTCATATATGTTGGGTTTATAGTGTGACTCGTGCTTATTGTTTGAGCAAGATTTCAACATGATTTAGAGTCAGAAATTACATGATGTTAGTTTATTTGTGATTTAAGAGAGGATATTGATAGTAGAGTTAAAATAGGGTAATTTTAATAATCATGGGTTTGAAATCATCAATGTATTCCTTGAGATTTGTCATTCTATTGGTTCCTTTGGGAAGCCATGTTTGTCAAATATGAAGTTGGTTTGGTGTCTTTAACTTCTTCAATCCTAGTGTGTATCAAAGTTACTGTGAAGCTTTATTAGTTTCATTTTCCTAATTCTTGATTCTTTGCATATCTATCCATCTAGGAGTTGTTAATGTTGGTCATGCTATTGTGAGGAAATTTATCTTATTACTATTTTACATACATAGCTACTTTATTGAGTGTCCAATTTTGATTAGTTACTAATTCTTATTATTTCTTATTTTTATGCATGACCTTCCCCGATTTGGGTCCATCGGACCCTCTCCTTCACTCCTTGCATCTCGGTCTTCATCATTGTTCAAGCTGCTGGGAAGCTAAAATACAGGGCAAATGGAAGCAAAACGCATGCTGAAAATTGAAACACAAGTCTCCAAAACGTCCAAAATGGGTTGTACACATGTTGTATACAGGAGTATACACTGATATATGAGTCAGAGTGTTGAAATACAGGTTGAAAACAGAGATGAAGGTGTACGGGAGTCCAAAAATGGATTATATACGTTTGTATACACTGATTTGCGGGTTCTGGACGCCGATATACAAGAATATACACCACTATACATAATTTGTATACATTGTATATAGGCAGTAGCGAATGGGCCAAAAGGCCTCCTAATTTCCAGCAAAAGATTTAATTTAAATGATCCAAGCCCATTTATGGAAAACCTTTAGGCTTAGGATAGGTGGCCTAAGGGTCCAGAAATCTGAATTTGGGCCAAAAGACAAAATTTGACTTAACCTCTTCTTTCTTTGTGTATTTTTTTTAACTCTAACATTTATTTGTTTGGTTTAAATTTAATTAAATCCCTTAATGATGAACCTTTTCGTTATGTTGATTAATTTTTTAATGTTTCTACGTAGTTATTTATATTAGCTACTTTTTTATATTAAAAAAAAAACTATTTCTTTCTAAATTATTCAAGTGTTAAATTTCATATATATATATATATGTCAAATTAATAGCAACAATAAAATAGAAATTAATAGCAAAAATAGCACAGAATTCGCAGAAATAACAGAATTCGCAGAAATAGCAGAATAGCAAATACCCGATTTTTGTAAATCCTACTCAGTACTCCCTCTCACTCGGTGTCCTATCATGTTTATCTCAGTTTAATCTGTTTTTTCCCCTGTTTTTTTTGTTTTAAGTTACTACCCCGTTCATCTCTTTCTTTTAACCTATATTCTTAATTACTTCTTCTTTAACCCCACCCCGGAAATGGCCAACAAGACGTCCTTTGATTTTTTCAGACTTTTTTAAGGCCTTTGAAACATCCTAGGATTTACAGGTTAATCCATCGTTGTTATCAAGAAGTTAAAAGCCTAACCATATACTTAGGGTAGTTTTTAACATAATACAAGCATATTTACAAACTTTAATACATAACTTTAAAACAAACATAATTTACATATATTTTTAGGGAAAATACATGAAACATAAGAGACTTACATGATTTAGACGGAGAGAAGTTTCCCTTTCGGGAACCCCGACTGACCCTTACACACTTAAAAACAAACCTTTTTACACACTAGATATTACAAGAGAGTTTTTTAGAGATATTTGGATTGGGTAGTGGAGAGGTGTTTTTTCGGAACATTGGAAAGGGGAATAGGTTGTGTGTTTTTTCTTTTGTTTTCTTTTCTTGCCTTTCTTAGTGTGGAGTAGTGTCTTTTTATAGAGGTCGAGGGAGACTTAGTACAAAACGTGGAAAAATACTAGTGGCCAAACGTGGCCGCGCACTAAGATAGTGGAATAAAAAGTAGTGGCCTAAACTTGGCCGACACTTTAAACGATAAGATCAAATAATCCATGCCGAGTACACATTTGGGCCCCATCGTCACATGCATTATTTTCACTTATTGACACCAACTTTGACACAAAATATGACACGTGCTTATCAGTTTTTTCCTCTTTGGAGGATAGTGATAAAGTAAGCACTCACACGACAAATGTGGGCATACCCATATGGCACACTTTTATTCCTACTTTAGTTTATTGTCTTGTTTTGCCTTGTTCTTCTTTCTTCTTCCGTTTGTCTTCAAGTATCAAGGTTGTGCAGAGCTATGGAATCAAAACTCATTCCTGAATCATCATCTTCATTAGGATCTTGAGCATCTTAATAATATGAATGTTCTCCATAGTCTTCTTCTCCGGAACTTAGGGATCTGGTTATATTATTTCCCGAAGTGTCTCTTCTTGAGCTTGTATTAGTGTTGTCTCGTTCTGTATTTACACGATCCATATCTGGTACCAGCCTGTCTCCACTTGGATCTGGATTCTGTGTAGTAATTACATGTTTATCCTGTCCTTGTTGGAAAAACTTTTCTAAAGTCTTTTTTATTGTGCTCTTTATTTTATCATTTTTTTTCTTTTTATGGAGCATAGTTTTCTTTGTTATTGTCTCTACCTGAGTAAATGATCTGGGTAACCTTCGTCTTGATGAAGAACTTTCATCTTCACTTTTTGGCAAAGTGACAGCCATAAACGGGTTTGAGGTATCTTTACCGGCTACTGTTTGAACCGGACTAGCTGTATCTTTATTATCCGATACAGTGGATCTTTTTGCATTCGTTGGAGAATGCACACCCTGCTCATCCATTCTTTCATGAGATGGAAAACTCGGTTCTGAAGTCTGTGTAGTGGTGTGAATCTTTTGAATGGAGTCTTTGCGTTTGAATGATTTTACCTGCTCCATTAGTTTAGCATTTTCTTGGAGTAAAGCTTCCACCTTTGCATTTAATCCTTTGAATTTTTCGGACTTTTTTAAGGCCTTTGAAACATCCTAGGAATTTACAAGTTAATACATCGTTGTTATCAAGAAGTTAACAGAATACCAAATTAATAGCAACAATAAAATTGAAATTAATAGCAATAAAATAGAAATTAATAGCAAAAATAGCACAGAATTAGCAGAAATAACAGAATTCGCAGAAATAGCAAAATAGCAAATACCAGATTTTTGTAAATCCTACTTAGTACATCCTCTCACTCGGTGTCCTATCATGGTTATCTCAGTTAAACCTGTTTTTCCCTTCATTTTTTTTT
>JAJOOR010033473.1:0-13700 GCA_036250505.1 Solanum acaule | reverse complement strand
AATATAAAAATGCACTATCTATCTTGAAAAAGAATAGAGTTCTCACTGCATAATCATTCTTTCTGCATAATCATGCATATAAATGCCAAAGGAAACAATTTTCAAAGTATCAGTCTTCATAGAAATAACCTTCTATGATACAAAATTAACCACCTGTTTGTTTTGTATATGACATTAAACAAGGATATTGTCATATTTGAATATAAAAATGCACTATCTATCTTGAAAAAGAATAGAGTTCTCACTGCATAATCATTCTTTCTGCATAATCATGCATATAAATGCCAAAGGAAACAATTTTCAAAGTATCAGTCTTCATAGAAATAACCTTCTATGATACAAAATTAACCACCTGTTTGTTTTGTATATGACATTAAACAAGGATATTGTCATATTTGAATATAAAAATGCACTATCTATCTTGAAAAAGAATAGAGTTCTCACTGCATAATCATTCTTTCTGCATAATCATGCATATAAATGCCAAAGGAAACAATTTTCAAAGTATCAGTCTTCATAGAAATAACCTTCTATGATACAAAATTAACCACCTGTTTGTTTTGTATATGACATTAAACAAGGATATTGTCATATTTGAATATAAAAATGCACTATCTATCTTGAAAAAGAATAGAGTTCTCACTGCATAATCATTCTTTCTGCATAATCATGCATATAAATGCCAAAGGAAACAACTTTCAAAGTATCAGTCTTCATAGAAATAGAGTTCTCACTGCATATATATATATGACATTAAACAAGAGATTGTTATTTGTCATATTTTATTTAAAAATAAGGATAAAATTTTAATATATTTTTTTTAATGAATTCATATATTTTCTAAGTCTAATTGAGGCTCTTATCACGCCCCAAAGTATTTAAAAAAAAATCAAATTTAATCATTTTTATAATATGAAGTTAATAATATATGTTATAAAAACTAAAGCAAAATAAGACAAGAAATATAGAAGATGAGAGCAATAGAAATAGAGAGACAATAGATGAGAGCTTTTCTTATTCTTCCAAGTATTCAAATGTTACAATATGTATACAATATGAACTTTTATGCCTCTATTTATAATGTTACACAGAGGCATACCAAAGGTTAGTCATAAACATAACATTAATCATGAAGATGATGGAGGAGGTTATGGAGGTGTAAGGTTACAAGAAATGATGATCATAAAGGTGGAAGTTATCTAAATAATGGGGGGAGGTAATTGAGATAATTAGTGATAGTAACTTCTTGGTGTAGTGAACATCCACACCATAATATTTTATAACACTCCCTTTGGATGTCCATATATAATATTCCCCGTTAAAAACTTACTAGGAAAAAACCTTGTGGGAAAAAATTCCAGTGAAATAAAAAGAGTACACATATCTTTTAATACGCTTTGAATGTTGCCTCGTTAAAACCTTACCAGGAAAACTCAATTAGGATAAAACCATGGTTGAGGAAAAGAGTACAACACGTAATTTTCTCCCCCTAATAAAAACTTTACTTGATATCTCGAAGACGATGCCTTCCAATCTTATATCACTACTTCTCAAATATTGATGTTGGTAATCCTTAGTGAATAAGTTTATAAGATTATCACTTGAACAGGTCTTTGAACGTCTGCCTCACCATTTTGTTGAAGATCATGTGTGAAAAAGAATTTTGGTGAAATATGTTTTGTCCGATCTCCTTTGATTGTATCCTCCCTTCAATTGAGCTATATATTATTTTTGTATATGGTGGCTCGATATCCTTTTCCAAAGGAAAATCACATATTTCTTAATATGATAAATCATAATTCCAACCAAACACACTCCGACTTACTTCATAGATCAATATTATTTTTGCATGATTTGAAGAAGTGGTTACTAATATTTGATTTTTTTCAATGCCAAGATATTGTTGTGCTTCCATATGTAAATAAATAGTCCATTTGTGATCAAGCTTTATACGGGTCAAATAAATATTCTGCATCTATATAATCAAATCATTTCTGACTCAGAGATTGATCATTTCACTTTTATTGAAGCTCATCTTTTCTTCTCAAAGAAAATCAAACATCTTCTATGTGTTGAGTCACTTGCTTTGTTAATTTCTTGGCATAACTTGAATGATAATACGACAATCCCTTCACATAACTTTCTTCTAGCATTTGCATAACTAGTAATCTGTAAGTGCACCAATTGCACTAACACGTGATATTTTTTAATCATTTCATGAGATCGAAAAGATTCTTTCTCTGTGTTTAAGCAATCTCAAATTCATCGGGCACTCAATGGAATTATTTTAAAACATTTTAAATCCTTCAAGAATTTTCATATAACCTTCATCGTCTAGTTAGACATAATAACCACTCATTATACATATTCAAGTATTTTATCTATTGCCATATTGAAACAAATCTCATTGCATCCACCACTGGAGAGTATATCTCCATTTAATAATGTCAAAACTTTTGCAAGAACTCTTTATGCCCTGAGGCACAAACCACACTTTATATCTTACGGTTATACTTCACACAATGATTAATTTAATTTGTACCCCATTGACATCATATCCTGATTTATGAGCTATAGTTCAAAAACATCACTTTTCTATGTGAAACAAAATATACTTGAATAATGCATTTTATTTGGCCAATTATTTATCTGTCCACACTATATGACAGATTTGAATTCAAGATCCTCATAACCATTTATAGCATTGAGTGCTACTTCATATCAAAATTATCGTCGACGGTCATTTGACTTGATCCCAATACGACATAACTTATTGAGATCTCTTCATTTTTCTTCATTTCAGATACCTGAACCTTTGTCAAGGTTTTATGAAGTGTTTGTTAGCTTGTAGTGCTCTTTCAAAGCACTTACCTCATTATCATGACCATTTTGATAATTTGTTCATCTCCTTCCTCAATGAATTTTACGTTTGGAATCTATTGGTATGTCACGCTTCTGGCGTACCATAGACTCTGTCCTTGAAGGACTATTTATTGGAGCATTTGCAGCTTAATTAAAATATTGGGTCAGCAAATACATCTGGTGAATTATTTGCAACATTTTGCAAATGAATTATCTGTTGAACTTCAAGTTCACATTTTTTTTAACGAGGATCTAGATAATTTACCCCACACATAATTTTCAGCTACTAAACACACCTCCCCATAATGTTAGGAAATTTAACATTTACACCCAACCTCATGTGGGGATCCATCTTTGTGGTGGAGCAATACAATCGTATGAGCGCATATCAAATTTTTAGATGAAAATTATTTGGTTCATGACCCTGAATCAATTGTGATGGGAGAACTTGCTGGCTTGATGCATACATGTTAAATAAACTTATCTCATACCAAATTTTATTTGAGAGATTTGTTCTTATGACCAATGGTCTAGCTATAATTTGAGGCAAACAATTTCTGCTAAACCAACTAGTATTATCAAACACAATTTTATGGTTTGAAACTGTGCTCTTAATTTAACAATTCGAGCACCTGGGTCACCGTAATTCTTTTTCAATTAAGAGTTAGCATCGTAACAAGCGGCTACAATGTCACCTCAAAACATTCAAACATTTTAAGAAGTCTTTCCACATAATGTTCGTGTGACAACTTTATATCATCTTCACTCATTATAACTTTAACTGTCAATATCATATTTACTTCACCCAGATCTTTCGTATCAAAATTAGTAAACAAAAACAATTTGGTACTTTTCACATTATTTAAATTTATACCACATATAAGCATGTCATCAACATATAAACATATTATCACATAATCATTGTCTACCATTTTAGTAAAAACACATTTATCCACTTCAACAAAAGAAAATTTGCCTCTCAATAAAACTTGATCTAATTTTTCATATCACTATTTAGGAGCTTGTTTTAGACCATAAGAGATTTAATTAGGCATAAAACATAAACATGACCCTTAACTTGGCTTCAACGGACAACTATGCCCTCCAACTTTCAGTGTGCACAAGTAAGCACTTAAACTTGTATAAAATTGAACAAGTAGACACACATGTCCTACAAGGCATAATACACGTAGGACTCCATGTAGGACACAAAATTGCCATGTAGGACGAATGTGCCTATTTGTTCAATTTTATACAAGTTTAAGTGCCTACTTGTGCACACCCAAAGTTAAAGGTCATAGTTATCAACTAATGCCAAGTATGCCGATTTAATTTACAAACTTTATTTTCTTGTAATCATATTATATATGTGTACATTATAAACGTGTATATAAAATAAGAGCATAAATGAATAGTTTCAATTGAATTCTTTGAACTCGGACTAAATTCTACATATGTAGAATATTAAGGGCAATTTTCTTTACAAATATCCAATTGCAACATACACATACATATATATTTTTCTGGAGTGAATGCCATTCATAATTGAACTTTAGTTCAATGTGTTACACCCACTAGTCATAAGAACTATAGACTATACAAGTAATATATATATATATGTCTGTCATAAAATTCAAGTGAATTCACTACTTGAAATAAAGCTCAACAAGTTTCTTGAGAGTTTCGAAAACGCTTGTGAATGGGTTGAATTGAACAGGGCGTCTCAACTCTAAATCAGGAAATTGGTTGTTTAGAGCTTGTTGCATTCCGGACATGGACATCATTGCTGATAGCTGACTGGTAGTCTTCACCTCACAGTCTTGTGGGGTGTCTTTGATTTTGCTCGGATCATATCCGAAACTTGCTAAGTAGTTTTTATACTTCTCGATAAATTCTGGTCCTGGATTAGGCGTCCTCGAGTATATCTGATAGAGGAGAGAAAAAAAGCATAATCAGTTACTCATTCGGATAAATTATGTGCTACGTAAATTCAAGCAATTTTGAGAGTTGTAAACTGCAAATTCAGGCTTAGTAATATGTGAGTAATATTGGATAGCAATTTCATAACAGCAACCTATGAACCAATAAATGAAATGTACCATGAGTTTCCTTTATGTACCGGAAAGCAATTTCAAAACTCGCGACTTAACTCGAGTCTCTGCACATTACACGGTTAAAGAGAAATACTGTGATGAATTCTAGGGAACCAGCCAACCGGCTGCCTCAACGTTCTCCATTAGCCATTGGCAACTCAGCACTCTCCTGGGGTGCCCCAAGTGTCCAATTAAGGAATAAGCAGTGGCCCAGCATGACTTATTCGAACAGGAGATTGATTATCATAGGTACGATCGAAAAGTATATTATCCGAATGATCAGTTCAACATGCATTAGATGAACACGGCAAAACTTGATTATACACTTAATTGAAATAGAGGGTGTGTTCGATATGGTGGGAAAAAAATTAATTGTTTTCCAGTTATCCCATGTTGGTTTGGCCAAAAAAATTGAAAACATTATCTCCAGGAAAACAAGTTTCTTAAAAATGAGGGACTTCCCTAGAAGAAGTAGGGAAAACAAGTTTTCACAAGTGACATTTTATTGATTTTCTCCTTCTCACCATCCAACACACATCCTTTTCACCCCACCTCCGTAGCCTCCATCCCCACCCCACCCCCACCCACACCTCTTATAGTATTTGTCTAAATTATATGCACATGCTTTTAGGATAATATTTTTTATTTATGTATCGAACACAAGAAAATAAGTAAGAAAACCACTTATTTTCCTGGAAAACATTTTTAAGAAAAGCATTTTCCTTCGTACCAAACACACCCAAAATGCCATAGCGAGTTATGTGGACAGCTTACACTTCAAAGCTTGAAGTTTGAAGTTGTACGTAGTAACAGAAGGCAGAAGCTTGGGCCTTCAAAGCTTCAAGGCTCAAGCATTCCATCACCAAGTCTCATGAAGGAAGCATTGAAATTGATGATGCTGTCATGTTCGATTGAATTAGATATAGATGTATGTTGTGTTATATTGTGCAAAGTTGGTATCTTTGCATCTTCTTTTGTAATCACAAATGCCTCTTCCAGGATTCTTATAATGATACTAGACATTCAAACACTCAAAGGCGGATCTAGGATTTGAACATTACAGCTTTGAGTTTGGGATCATACCGTAAATATTTGATTTACTGGATCTGAAATCTATCATCTCTACTTATTTAGTGCACATCTTAACATATATACAGGGTACAGGCCAAATCTACTGGGTTTGGATGAACCCATATATAGTTTACTAGATCCGCTCCTGCAAGCACTAACATCAACAAATAAATTAAACAATCCTAGTTCACATCATATATCCGTAATTATAAAATGTATCTCCTATCACGCCAATCCAGTGTGATACCTGTACAATGTACCCCTTTTACGTAAGCTGTAGGCTATGCTAATGCTAACTAAAACATCCTCACATACTGAGTCTTGATACTTAGAAAATGGACCCGATACCAGAAGGTCTGAGGGGAGTGACTGTATCCATGTCTTCATACAAAAGAAGAGTTTTTCTTACTAATTTGCTCAAGGAAAGAAATGGATCTTGAGCCTAATTCAACCGCAAAAGCAAGGTCAAGAGGTGAGGATTGCCCAAACCATATAACAAAACCACCTATCCCATAATTGACGGATGTGGGACTTCTTTAACAGCTACCTATTATGGTATTGCTTAGTTGGGATATTTCATTGATTTAAAGGCATAGCAGCAATAAACATTTGATATGTAAGAAACCATCCACATATAACTACTATTGTTATGCCACATTTTTGTATCTATTGTAACCGAAAAGCTGTACATAACTAAAAAGTCACACTGGTTTAAAACTGAAAGAATTGATTACCTGAACGAAGCTTTTATCTTTAGCTCCAGAAACCAGTGCGAAGTTATCATAATCAGTTGCAATCACATCATAAGGCTCCTTGGGGATGAACGGCAGTGTAGGAAACCTAAGATAACACTTCTCCCTAATCATTTCTTGCCTTTCTAGATCAGTCTCATCTTTCTCCTTATCCTCCTCATTAAGGCATTGAACCCTTCCTCTTATGCCTGTGATGTAGCCATCGGGTCCTCCATGAACGCAAAATGTGTCTACTTGGATAGCAGGTGCATTCATATCAACAGTGTAAATGCCCTGAAGTAATTTGGAACAAAGACAGATTATGCCAAAAAAGACATCTTCAAGTATGTGTGTCCGAGAATCGAGTAACTCAAAATATCTTCAAAAGGCAGCAAATAAAGGCATGATTTTTCAGGTGTTAACACTCTCAACATTCACCTGTGTGCAGTGGCAATCTTCTTGACCTTGTCCAGCAAATCCACGTTTGAGGGAAGCTACTTCGAACCATCTTCCAGAATACCTGATTGGATCAAAGTCTTTCGCTGTCATGCCTCGCATCATCATCAGCTTTCCACCATCATTTCCCTTCTCCAATGGAAGTGTTGGCATGCTGTCCGCAACATTTGCAAGTTGGAACACACTGTTGTAATGAGGAGGGTCTGCTGCAAAAGCCTACCAATAGAAAGAAGATACACTTGAAAGTTTAACAAATATTTCTGGAATTTTCTCTTTTAAGTTAATTCGTAACATAATGCATTCCCAAAAGTCATATGCTTTCCATAAAATTATCTTTGCTTAATATAAAAGCATCATTTTCGACCTATAGCTTTCACAACCATTCTATCAAATCAACCAAATACATATGTGCAGTGCCACTTTTGTCTCTGGAATCAGGAGAAAAAATATAGTAAAGATACTAACCATGTTACTTGGAGAGAGCCATAGGATCGATGCCGCAAGACCTGAAATGACTTGTTTAACCTCAACCTTACTAAATATAGGACATTCAGTGCAGCAGGCAGACACCACTTTCACAGGCAACCCCCTACAAGGACCGACAAACAATTCTCATTACATGAAGAATGGGAATGTTTTGGAAGGAAAAAAGAATCTTTGAGAAAACATCAGCCATATAAATATAATACGTAAACTAAGCTGGATGCATTACCCTGGTTGGCCAGTTTAGGTTATTGATTGCTGCAGGAAACAAGAGTAAACAAGCAATGCCTTTTGTTGGACTACACCTCAAACACACCAAAAGGTATCAGACAGGGAAATATCCTATTGGATGTACTTTCTATTCAGAGGTGTAATTCCATTAAAGGAGGAATTTTCGTGTACTGAAATAGGACTAATTTCCACAGGTACCAGATAGCTCTTTCCACTAGGGAAGAATCACCTAGTATATTTGTCTCCGATGAATTTGAACATGAGACCTCATGGTTCTCAACCCACTTCATTGACCAATAGGCCATGACCGTGGGTGCTTGTATGATGATCAAGCAACTTTCAATCCTTTGACTCTAAGAAGACCTCATTATGATAAACTATTGCTATTAATACGCTTGAGATTTGAGAATATAATCCAATGCCCATTCTCGTGTCATCCTTGCTCTTTGTCTAATCAGATCATGGGATCAACTAAATGAACAAGCAATATTACTTAGAATGTAGCTGATATAGGAACACTTAGATTGTTGGTTAAGAAGAATATGTATTTTTCCAAGTATTAAAATTAGCGGATGAGCTATTGACTCATTTCTTATGCATACGGATGTCCACAAAATGGTATCAAAAGAAACAGCAAAATTTATACTTGAGAAACTAATAAATAAAAGGTTCTCGTTTAGTATCAGAGTTTAAATGGAGAAACATGATCAGGTTTAGGATTTATGACTCCAACTTGGTTGAGACTGAGGCTTATATGGGAAGCTAAAAGTGCTTATTTTAGAAAGTTAGGTATTTGATATCGATTTTAGGGAAAAATAAGTGCTTGGGTAGTACTCCCTCTGTCCCTAATTACTTGTCCACTTTTTCTTTTATAGTTATCCCTAATTACTTGTCTATTTTGACAAATCAAGAAAGGACAAATTATTTTTACCTATTATACCCTCAATTAAATGACTAATTATTTTTAAAAATAAACTTTTCATCCACTTCATAATTAATAAGGGTAAAATGATAAACTCACTTTGTCATTAATTATTTTCTTAATAAGTGTGTCAATTCAAAAGTAGACAAGTAATTAGGGACAAAGGGAGTAGCTTACACAAACTGCTGCTCAAACATCAAGCAAAATTGATTAATCAAACACAAATTGCTACTCTCAAAAAGCACTTCTGACAAAAAGCGTTTCTCCAAACAAGAACATTTTAAAAACTTGGCCAAACAGACTATTTAATTGTTGTAACCAAAATAAAAAAGTTCAAACAGACTCACTCAAATCCGACATTCTTCTCTTTGGTTATGGTATTTTAGCTTAAAGATTTCGAATTGCAGCTTTCATTTTCTTTCCTTCAACTATATTGGGTCTGGTTTCAGTACAAATTCTTCGGAATTTAGAATTTGCTTTACTTAATTCTGAACAACCACAACCATAAAGGGTACTATTTTAACAGATCACAGCAGTATAATTAGAGAATATAATTGTTGAGATTTGAGAATGATAAGGAAAAAAAGAGTGGAGATTGTACCTGGGTTTTGATGGATAATGTGATTGAACCAAAATTGGAGGTGATTGTTGGGCCACTGAATTGTAGCAAAACATTGTGTTCTTGATGATACAGCAATTTCACTTCAGCTGTAAGCCAATTATTAATACACTTGTGTGTCAATTGTGTTTGTAGTTTCCTTGTTAGCATGTAACAAAAAAAAATGTTACCACAGCAGATACCATCCGTCACTTTTGGAACATTGGTATCTCTGCCGTCCAAAAACTAAATCATATATGCTCTAGTTTTTGGATAGCAGGGCACCAATGTCCCAAAATATCATTTACGATAATTTGAGATATATTTGTTCTTTTTCTCCGTTCATCTGGTTCACTATACTAAAAATAATTGTCTAATAATATTTATTTATTTTAGAAAATCAAAAGATAATTTATTCTTTTGTGTTTGTTTTATCTTTCTAATTAAATACTATTACATCTAATATATTCCCCTAAACATTACATTTAATATATTTAAAGGGTAATATAGTAATATTACTCATTTTATTTATTATTTCTTAAGATGTGTGCCAAGTTAATAGTTGACAATTATAATTAGACAGAGGAAGGGAGTTTTTAAAAATTATAAATAATTTAATAATAAACTATTTTTTCTTATATTAACTGAAATAATTTATAGTCATCAATAATTAAAGAGTATTTTAGATTATAAATTTCAAAAGATTTTTTTCTTCTTAAAATTGTGTGTCAAGTCATACAATATCAATGGAAAAACTACTATTCCCGTGAAGAGTTATAGTGGGAGTTTGACCATATTTTATTGTGAAATTTTTTTAAAGAATAATTTTAATTTTATAAGTGAAAAATGATATTTGAAAATTGACAGACCAACCATTGTTGTTAGAAGTTTTTTTTTTTTTGGTTTATGTTTTCTCCAAAGAAAAAATAAATTCTATTGCATTAGAGATAGAGGGGAATGAAAATTACACAAGTTTAACTTTTAAGGATACAATTTTTTTTTATAACTTTATTGATATAGTTGGTGAAATTTAATAAGAAGAAATATATTTTGTAATTTTACTAACATGACAATTTTGCTTGCTTGCGAATAATAATTATTTTGACCATTTCACTTGATGATGAAAGTTGCTTCACAGTTGTGCAATAGCTTTCACGTGATAAATTATAATTTTCTGACTTTACTATACAAAAAGTACATATTTATAAGATATTTAAAAAGAAATTGTAATTCAAGAATAAAAATTTAAAATATTTTTTAGTGAATTCATAGATTACCTATCTCCTATACTTATCACGCCCCAAAATATTAAACAAAAATTCAAATTTAAACATTCTAGAAATCAAAATAAAAGTAGTACAACTCTAGAACTAAATAGTAGGGGTCATTTGGTTCAACAATTAAATTATGCAGGGGTCTATAATATAGAAATTTGTAATGTGGAGTTAATAATATATGAATTATACAGTGAGAATTATTAATGCATGTTTAATCATTTTAAGATTTTTAAAACATATATTGCAAATACTATACTTTTATTCGATGGTCTATCTCCCATAAAATAACTATCTTCATTTTAATTTGTTTATGGAAATTTAAAGAATAAAGATATTTTTTGAATTTTTGGTTTAAAATTAAAAATATGCCAAAATGTGATATAATTTGAGGTACATGTCATCTGAAAAGTTAAGAAGCCTCGAAAACAGAAAGAGATATTTTTTAAAATAAATTAAAAAGAAAAATAAGATAAATAAATTGAAATGAAGGCTGCTAAGGCATAAAATTAAAGAACATTTGGTACATACTATATATCTTTTGACAACTATTTTTTTCTAGCTTTTCATGTGACATGTGTAAAATCATAATAAATAATATTTTGATACATTTGATATATTTAGTTTACGATTACAAAATTAAAATATTATTTTATTTAAAACATTTATATATATTTTTTATTATGGAAAGGTCTACTAAAATGTGGTAGGAAAGTTCCTCTGTGTTCTTGCACCCAAAAGGAAACAAAACGGAAAAACTTCATACTATAGTTGTCAGCCGTCAACGAAAATATTTTCAGGTAAATTTTTCTATAAAGTTTATATTTATACATTTGTAAATTTTTTCATTAAATCTGTTCCTTGTTAGCATAATAAGGATAAATATGACATTTTTAATCCTAATATATTTTTCTGCTTGTTGGGTCAATTGCCTTGCATTGGGTTTGGATTATTTTGATGTTACCTTTGAGTTTTTTTTTTTTTTTCCTGTCAAATAAATTTAAGATAAAATTTGTATATTTGTCACTTTTTTTTAGCTGTTTATCAACTTCTTGAGATTGTCTGTTCATTAGAATTTATCTGTTCTAATATGTTCTTTTGTGCAAGAAGCTAGATTTGGTCGAACCCAATAACTTTTACTAGGGTATTTGAATCAAGAAGTTTATTGAATATATATACAAGTATTTGATTTAGAACCTAGTTATAATCACTTAAAAGTCATTATTTTTGAATTCAGAATCTATTAAGTTAAATTTTTGGCTCCGGCTCAGTGCAAGATGGTACTTGTGCAAAGGCGGATCTGTAGTCAAATATTTGTAGATTTTTCTTCTCAATTTATATGAGTTAGTTTGATTTGATACGAAGTTAAAGATTGAAGGAAGGACTTTTGGAACTTCTGGTGTAAAATAAGTCATATATATTTATGTGGCGAGAAATCATTCATTAAGGATAAAATGAGCATGTTAAAGTTAAATTGTTATTAAATATAGACATTAGACTGGTTAAAAAGGAAAGTAAGTCATATAAAGTGGACAAGGAGTAGTACATATACAAGGTATGCTTGAAAGCTACTGCGTTCACGTGAACCACGGCTCCTGTCTATATACTATGGACTTCTTGCTTGTAAGAAGTTATGTTGTTACAGTTATAAACATTTCTTTTTATGTTGTTTTCCTTTGTGGAATGGGAAAGGGGGAGGTTTTGGGATTAACTGAGAGGGAGATATTGCAAGTTTGAATCTTGTTGTTTACTCTTCGTTATGTATTCATGTGTTATTTAGTGTCTCGAAAGGGAAAAAATGAAATTGTGTTAGATGATGAGAGCGTGTTAGGTTTTTATGTAGTGATTGTTTTTGCAGTCTTTACATCCTGAACTACTTGCTGCAAGCAGAGTTTCTCTCATTGTTACAACGGATAATGGCTGTTTGTGGTTCAAGAACTTCTCATATTGGCCATTTTGTTGGTAATATGGCTGCTAGGCGTCTGCATTATGGATTGGCGGTAAATAATAGTAGCGTCTCTTACAGCAATAGGAGCATTGAGAATGTTAGAAAAGCCAGCATTAGTTTGAGAAATAAAGGCCAACCTCACAACTTCATGTTATCTCAATATTTTACAACTAGTGTTGCAAAGAGGAAGGGACATTACAGTTGGTATGAAGGATTTGGATTAGAAGGTTTTCGCGTTTTATCACTTGCACGTTTCTCTTCTGGAACTACTTCTCCCGGCAGCCTGTCTTCTGATAATACTAAGGGAAAGGAACAAACTGTTGTGAGTACTGTTGATTCTTCTGAAGGAAAGATGCATCTGAAGCTGAATTCGGGATCATTTTACCTGCCCCATCCTGCTAAAGCAAAATCTGGTGGAGAGGATGCTCATTTCATTTGTGATCCTGCACAAGCTATAGGTGTAGCTGATGGGGTCGGTGGATGGGCTGATCTTGGTATTGATGCGGGAGAATATGCCCGTGAGTTAATGTCTAACTGTATGTCTGTGATACAAGAGGAACCTAAGAATTCCATAGACCTTATCAGGGTCCTGGAGAAAGCCTACATGAGAACAAAAGCAAAAGGTTCTTCAACTGCTTGTATCGTTGCACTCACTGATGAAGGTCTTTATGCCGTTAATTTAGGAGACAGCGGATTTATGTTGGTTAGGCATGGATCTGCTATATTTAAATCCTCTGTACAGCAGCACGGTTTTAATTTTCCCTATCAACTGGAAGGCAGCAGTGCTGGTGATTCGCCTAGCTTGGCCCAAGTGTTTAAAATTACAGTAGCTCCAGGAGATGTCGTAGTTGCTGGTACAGATGGGCTTTTTGACAATTTATATGATGCAGATATCACGGAAGTTGTGGTTCACGCTGTGGAAGCTGGCTTAGGGCCACAGATGACAGCTCAAAAGATAGCAGCATTGGCACAGCAAAGAGCAATGGACACAACTAAGCCGTCACCTTTCTCTGATGCAGCCAAAGAGGCCG
>JAJOOR010033471.1:0-18297 GCA_036250505.1 Solanum acaule | reverse complement strand
CCCCCCCCCCCCCCCCCCCCCCCCCGCCCGGCACGGAGTGTAGAGAGTAGATGCCTAACCTTTTTCTTAAGTTACTATTAAATTCAAACTCAAGTCAATCATGCGAGATTATAAAAAAGGACAAATATACCCCCGAACTGACATAAATGGAGTGCGATCCTCCGAAATAGTTTTGGGACATTAATGCCCCTGCCATCCAAAAACTAGAGCATGTATGCCTTTACTCTAACGGAAGACTAAATAGGGACATGTGGCACAATCTTATTCATCGATCCGATATTTAATAAATGTCGGGTCAATGGATAAGATTATGACACGTGTATGTCCATTAGCATAAGGGTACATATGCTCTACTTTTTGGATGGTAGGGGCACCACTGTCCGAAAAGTAAGACGGAGGGTATCTAACACAGTATACAGAGCTGCAACTTCTTCAAATGAGTATATACCTACCTAGTATTCTTCTAAAATTCATAACACTTTCATTCATGAAAACATTAGTGAAGATATATGCTACTTGGTCTTAACACATGCAGTAATGCAAGTCAATTACACCATCATTTTTAAGGTTTCTTAATAAATGATGCATTTTATCAATTTGCTTGCTTATCCCACGAAACACCAATTTTTTGGAAAATTTGATGGTTGAACTATTGTCGCAATATATTGGAGTATCATAAGCTTTCCTGCAGTGAACTTCCTCAAGCAACTTCCTAATCCAATAATGGCTTGACATGCGCATGTTGTTGCAGCAACAAACTCTGCTTCTATGGTGGATAAAGTTACAATAGGTGGCTTCTTAGATGATTATGAAAAGGCATTTGATACCAGCATAAACTTGAAACCACTTGTACTTTTTCTATCATTTCAATCTCCCACATAATCACTATTTAGAAACCCCATCAACAGTGAACTTCGAGCCCTTTTATTCAACAAACTATGGTAGATTGTGCCTTGCAAATACCTCAAAATGCGCTTAGTATCTAGGAGGTGAATTTTTTTTTGGATTGTCCATGTACCTACTAATAAAGCTGAGAGCATACATTATGTCAGGCCGAATTGCTGTGAGATACATCAAACTTCCTACTAGTTTCTTATAGTAGATTCCCTCTACAAATTGGTCTTCTAAATCATTATCTAACTTCAAGCTAGGATTAGTTGGTGTACAAACCGGGTTGCACTTCTCCATCTGAAACTTCCTCAAAAAATCTTGCGCTTACTTCTTTTGAGATATGAAAAACACATCACTTTATTGGATAACCATTTATCCAAGGAAGTAATGCATTCTTCCTAAATCAGTCATCTCAATCTCTTTCATCATCAATTCCTTATCTTGTCTAAGCATAGCCTCACTACTCCCAATAAAATTAAGTCAACAACATATATATAGATAGACAATGGCAATATCACTTTTATTGTACCAGATGGAAATAGTCTTCTCATATAGACATCTCTGAAATCCATCCTCCATGAAATAAACATCTATGTTAATGTATCAAGCTCATGACGCCTGCTCCAATCCATATAATGTCTTTCTCAATCTATACACCTTGTGCTTTTCACCAATCTTTATACAGCCGGGTGGTTGATCAACATACATTTCTTCTTCTTCTTCTATGTTTCCATGTAAGAAATGTTGATTTATTTCTAGTACATTGAACATCCATTTTGAGCTTCAAAAACCATTGGTGACGATTTTTGAAAGGATTTCTTGTGCTAAATCATTTGGGTAAGTATATACATGAGTATGTAATGTTACAATATATGAAGTTTAACATGATGTAGTTTAAGTTCATTTGTTTTTGTTAACAATTTCTCTTGTGATGTAGATTTATGCTTTTGACAAATTTTTTCAAAAATTATTAAACTTGTCAAGAGTTAGACTATTGTCACGATTTGTTTTTTGATACTCAATACCAAAAATAACTTTATTTATCAATGCTACTTATGTGATTTAGATTGTCAGAAAGTTTGCTTCAAAATAGTTATTACTATATAAACATTGTTCTTTTGTTCTAATGAATTACTATTTCTTAATACTTAAGTATTTTCGACAAAGAAAAGTCTATATGACTTGTAATAACGCCAGTTGAAATTTGTATTAGTTTAATTCTTATTGTAGTCTAAATTTATTTATTTTTGTTAATAATTTCTCTTGTGATGTAGATATATGCTTCTTAATATCTTTTTCCAAAATTATTAAACTTCTTAAGAGTTAGAGAATTGTCATGATTTGGTTTTTTGATGCCCAAGACAAAAGAATGATTTTATTAGTCAATGCTACTTATGTGATTTAGATTGTCAGGAAGTTTGCTTCAAAATATTTATTACAATATAAACATTGCCCTTTTGTTTTGCTGATTTACTATTTCTTAATATTTCAGTATTTTCAATGAAGAAAAGTTCATGTGACTTGTAATAACGCCAGTTGAAGTTTGTATGAGTTTAATTTTTATTGTAGTATAAATTCATTTGTTTTTGTCAATAATTTCTCTTGTGATGTAGATATATTTTTCTGAATATGTTTTCCCAAAATTATTAAACTTCTCAAGAGTTAGAGAATTGTCACAATTTGTTGTTTTGATGATCACGATAGAAAAATTACTTTATTTATCAATGCTAGTGATGTAATTTAGAATGTTAGGAAGTTTGCTTCAAAATAGTTATTACTATGTAAAGATTGCCGTTTTGTTTTACTAATTTACCATTTCTTAATATTTCAGTATTTTCAACGAAGAAAACTTCATATGACTTCTAACAACGCCAATTGAAGTCTGTATTGGTTTAATTTTTATTATTTATCTAATAGCTAATATTTATGAGATATATATTTTCATTAATTATGCGAGCAAGAGCAGATAAAACTTTTACTAACTTCTTATTTCGTATTGGAAATGGAGAAGAAACCACAATAAAGAATAATTTAATAGCAGTTCCAGAACAAATGACTGTCCAACTAAGTCCGGATAGTAATCCAGAAGAATCATTGGTCAGGGAAATATTTCCATTGCATCAACAAAATTACAAATCTGCTGAATATATAACAGAACCAGCAATCTTAGCTAGTAGAAATGAATTTGTAGATAACCTAAATGAAATGATTATTGGAAAATTCCCTGGAGAAGCCAAAACATATATCAGTTTTGATTCAGCGAAGGATGATAGGAACAACTACAATCAAGAAGAATACCTCAACACCTTAACAACAAATGGACTCCCACCACATAGGTACATTATCAATCCTTCTAAACTTTTACAGATGTCTTATTATATTACTTCATAGCTCAAAAGAGAAGTCAACAATTGCGTGCTTACAAATAAATAAAAATTATTGAATCTTTACATTGTACAAATAAGGTTAGTGTTGAAAGAAAATGCGCCCATCATGATGTTGAGAAATCTAGACCTCTCAAAATGGTTTGTGTAGTGGGACACGATTAATTAGTAGAGGTTTTGAGAAGAATGCCATACATGCCGAAATAACAACAGTAGAATAGTCCACAAAGCAAGTTCCCCGAGAATGTAGGATATCCTTTCAAATTTATTCAGAAAAAATTCCAATACGTCTATGTTTTGCGATGAAAATAAATAAAGCACAAGGCCAAATAGTACCGAATGTTGGATTGTACCTACCACAACATGTTTTCTCACATGGCCAAGTGTACATAGCACTATCTAGAGTAATATCTATGGAGAAAAAAAATTGGTCATGACTGAACAACTAGATCGGCACAAAGGGACGTGCACAAGAAATATTATGTACAAGGAAGTTTTAGGCGAGATTTGATTACCACTAAGAATTGGAAGAAATCAAACATGGAAAAACATATACACAAATTGAAGTAAATGAAAGATTAATTGGATGTATTCAAAAGTTTGGTGTTAGAAGAGACTATATGAACAACACCAAAGAACTACCAAATATCACATTACTGTTGTGTAGATTCAATTATGTAAATATCCAGTTAAATTATTATACACTATTTCAAGGGGACGTGTTTTTCATCAAATAACATAACTAACAACTCAAACTGTTAAGTCCTACAGAATTACTTACAAACAAATGTAATAACAACAAATTTATAATGCGACCCTCGCCCATACATGTGTTACAACACAACGCAAAGTTGCGTGACCCATCACCAACTATGGCGTACTGAATAATAAAATACAAAGTCATAATATGGACAACTGAAAATACACATTATCGATAAACTTCTCCATGTATAGGGATGTCAAGACTTGGCATACACGTCGAATGCACAGCCACCTCACGTTACCATACACATTTACTCATTATCAAAATATTTCACAAACAGACATGACTTCTAACAATCACATCATGGACAGTCACCAATCACCATCCACCAGTAAACGTACCTAATCACTAACCTCTTTTTAAAATGAACCAGTGCAGATTCAGCAACAAACAAACTGTCTGTATCACAACAAATATACAAATTTACCAATAAACAAATAGCTATGCCATTTACATCCTCTAGGCCCTGTTATTGCCTTAGAATATTAGACCTTCAAACTCGCGTTTCTGAAATTCAATTACAGATCTTCAAATGGTCCTGAAACACTCCCAGCAGTGCCACAGAGGTTGTCAAACCCAACTAGACAATATGTGCCTACTACATTATACGATCCAGCATCTCCAAAAATATAGCCGCCCCTGCAAAAGTCAAACAATAATGTATCCTTGCACTTGCAAAGAAACGGTTCGCACGGAGAAGTTCGCACATGCGGCTAAAACACTGCCACAACGGTAGACGGGCTACAGTGAAGCCCAAAGTTGATTGTGACAAGACGTGGCAACCACGTGCGGTAAACCTAGTAATATTAAAAATGTGTGTAATGAAAGAGTTCGTTTTATAGTTTCCATCCATATATTAAGAATACGTTTTTAACTTTGTTATTGCTGCAAATGTCGCTAATCTACTCTTCATCTAAACTTATCTGAACTTGATCTATTTTTATAACACCATTCTCAAATCTTATTTATTAAGTTGATCTTTTCTTCTTCATTTTCAATTTAAATCAAGTAATTATTGTTGAAAATATCTATTCGATCGAGTCAACCCATAAGGGATGCTAATATGTTTCTTAGCCCATTAGTTTGTTCTCCTTCTTAACCCTAGCCCTTAATAAATAAGTACACCATTATGGATTTAGGAAAACTATGTTTTTGCACTCACCTACCAAACATGAGAATATAAGTTTGAAACCAACTTATTTTCTGAGAAAAGATTTTCCATGGAATTTATTTTAATTAATACCTTACACATAAGTCATCACTGCACAAACTCACTTTTACTATAACTAGTTCTCAGACACATGTGTTGCATGAGTGTGCACATAAATTAATGTAAACTTTTAAAACTGGTATGTACAAAATTAATAAATGTGTATAATGACATAACTCAATTTTAAAGTTTTCATCCATATCTTAAGATATATTGACCTAGATGGTCATTTTTGGGAATTTTGAACTATTAATTTAACTAGGGTTATTTAATTGATAACACTTCTGGTTCATACTTTTTCTTTTTAAAGAAGGGGAAAGGAGAAATTATTGTCCAACAAAACTTTTGTTGAGGCATCAGCAAAGAGCGACAAAGATTCATGTAAACTTTAGGTGAGTTTCAAATTTTATGTCTATTTACATTATTTGTTGAATATACGAATAATAGTATAATAATATTATTGGGTTAATAAAATAAGAAGTCAATTGCTGCTAATTGAGTGAGGTTTTCCGTGTTTTTGGGGCCTAAGATGATAATAACATGGAGTGGAACAATCATTGCAATGATAAGGCAATGATTGGCGGTGGTAGTAGAATGGGTGTGATTAACATTGATAATAGAATGGAAGTGATTGTGGGTTAAACTAGTGTTTCGTTATTAGAGGTTACTAATTTTGTATTTATTTTGGAGTTGCAAATTTCTTCATGGTCATCACATTATTATCCATGTCCCAACGTATTGGTACATGTATTTATATGTTAGGTATACTATATTACATGAATATAATTAGATTTATTTTATTTGGAAAAATTAATACTTATCCCTAGGTTTGAAATTTTGGGAAAATGTGAGACTTGGCATATTAGTTGGCATCAAGATTTAGGAGTTTGATTATAGATTTGGATGAATTTTCTGGTCTAGGCTAGACATATAGTAATATGACTGTTGTTAGCTTCAAAATCTTATGGTGATTACTTATTTCAATAAATTGCACTGATTTGAAAGCCCAACGAAAGGGGAAGACTCAAGTTTCTTAGTGATTGTTCAATTATTTTAGGCCAATGGATTTCTTGACCTTTGTTAAGTGTATATAATCATGTATTTTCTTGTGGTGTGTGTTGGAGAATAATGGGACTTTGTGATTGGTTGACGTATTCATATTGAATGATCTTAATGAGTCAAAGGGCAATAAAAGGTAACTTGATTATATATTAATGTATGATGTGTTGAGAATGATTGGAAAGATTTGTTGATTCATTATTGATGTTGTATCACGATTGTATTGTTGTAAATTGTGCACTGGTATGGAAATGGTTGTCTCATCGTTAAGTGTGTGAACTTGTCATTTGCATTGGTTCTGAGATATAGTTGTGACAAGTATTATCTGAATTGATAAAGAATAAGCAATAAGAGATGTACAATTTCGAGGAACGTGTCACGAATGGCGAAGGATATTATGATTCGAGGGACGTGTCGTACACCACAATTAATTCTATTATCGAGGGCCGTGTCATGTACCGTGATGGATATATTGATTCAAGGGTTGTTTGGCACACCGCGAAAGATGCATGTACATATATGTCCCCCATGGTTCCCGAACTGAAAGACAACATGTGTGTATTGTTAGGTGACATGCATTAGTATACTTGACATTGCATTTCATTGCATTACATATCTTTATCATTTGTGAACTTGCGAGTACTTGTCACGAACCAATGTATACCTAGGTGCAACATGGGGTATAGGACTCCAAGAGACCCTACACAAGCCACTTAGCATACGTCATATAAGATAAATTAAATAAAAGATTTCAAAATTAGCATTTCATATTCCGGAAGAGTTTGACAAGGCCGAATTCTAACATAAGTCTCAATAAGCCATCTAATACATCGTAAAGAAAGTTATTGGGATGTAACCCATACATAACACCACAAAGTATGAAAACGGAAATGACATAAAGCTATAAAATTATCTTGGTCCTCAAAACATGAGGACTCATCAATCTTCAAAGCCAAGGGAACGAACTAGCTATGAGTATGGGAGGTTGGAGCGGCAGACCTTACATTAGTAAAACAATGTAGACATAAGTATGGGTCAATATGCATAAAATAGGCATGATAGCATCAATGACTTAAACGTGTAAGGCATGACCAATATTTAAACATTTAAAATCTTAAAGGAGAAATGACATGTGAATCATGAAATATAGTCAAATACATTAATATAAAGGACATAATAATTTTTTTGAAGAAACACAATCATTTTGTGGGATATTAGCTTTAACTAACAATAAGACCATGAGAGCTATATCATTGAATCTGATATATCGCTTATACCAAAAGAAAGGGAATTTATTTTCCAAGGTAGAATAATACATATCAACTTTTGGTAAAGTAGATCCACTAGCTAGGTAATTTAAGATAATCATAAGGGGCTCATAGTTTGGGACTAGAGGTTGCTACTAGAGACTATCCTATTTGAGCCTCCACCTCAAAGGCCCCTCGGTGCTAAGTCTAAACGCCCAACAAAATAGATAAAATTCAAATATCAATAGAACATAGGAAATGCAATGATCGATACCAATCCACATCTTTCAAGATCAAAACATTGAATAGCTCCCTTCACACAATTCAACGTGGATGAGAAAACCTTTCACCAATGTGAATCCATATGAGAGAAATATCTTTCACAATAATGATTATAATATCATGTGAGAAAATCTTTCACACTAACATTGATACTCTCTTTGCAAAACATCCCCAAATCCTTTACAATCATATCATAAAAATATGCATATCTTCTTAAATTCATAATTCACGGGCTCATCATATGTTCATAGCTGAAAATCATAATTTAGTCATGGTTCAACATAATTTCAACTAAATAAAATGTATTAACATGAATCATGCATTAGAAGACGTAATCAACAATAATAACTCTTACTTGAATGAAACCCATAAATATTGAATTGAAATCCTAACTTGATCAATTAAAATTGAATTGAGAAATTAGAAACCTTTTGGACCCCATGGAGGAATGGATTCCATGGTTAAATACCCACATACCTTGATACTTAAATCTAAAAAGATTGGAGGAATGATGAACTTGAATTAACACTAGGTTCTTTGTCTTCTTTCGTCTTGAGATAACTCGGGGAGGATGAATTTTGTTAGGTTTTTGAGATTTAGGAGAATAGGGTTTGAGTGTGTAATTTAGAACTCAAAATGCGTTATATAGGCCTTAGGATGAAGTCTAAAACGACATAGTTTTGATTTAAAACAATTAGGAAAAAGACTCAAAACTCCTTAAAATAACTGTTGAAGCTCGTCTACGATTTAGACCGACGATCCGTAGAACTTCCTATAGACCGGGTCAAGCGTAGAAAAGTTCAAAAACCTTAATTTTGGTGAACCGTAAAAAAACCTTGAGCCATTAAAAATTCACCAAGTTTGAGACCTACCTACGAGACCTATCTACATCTCGTACAAAGATTGACGGGTCATCCTGGTGAACCATAGTAAGAGGTACTGGGACTTGATATTGAAAATTTTATTTCCCTCATTTCTATGAGACGAGTCTATGACCTGTACAAAGTCCTACGAGCCGTAGATTGGTCTCGTAGACCTAAACCTCGTGCTGCATTTTAATGCAGTCTCTTCCTTTTTAAAATCGGAGGTGTTACAATATATCCTCCTTGGGTAAATTCATCCTAGAATGGAACTCAAGGCAATAAAAGAATGGTAGAGAAAGAGATCTAATAGCCCAACATGAATGCAACTACACAAAAATGCACATAACCAAGGAGGAACATCAACACCATACTACAACACATTCAAAACATCATTTCATAAGGCAAACATGCAAATCATGTTCAATTGCACATAATCATGAAGCAATCAATCAAACTAATTCAAAATCCTAAAAATCAAATCTTCATGAGCATGCATGCATGAGGAAATATGAGAATGACTAAGACATATGAATCTTAAAGAATGAACCGTGAGGAGCTAAATACCTCAATCTTAATTAGGATGGGAGGAAAGAGATGGGGATAGCGGGACATCGTATCAGCCTCAACGTCCCAAGTAGCAACCTCAACCCTTTGAATCCTCCGCAACACTTTCACATACGCAACTTCCTTATTCCTCAACATTTTAACTTGGCGGTCTAAAATCTCAACTTGAACTTCTTCATAAGAAACACTCCCCTTTATACCAATACTCTCCAATGGTACAATGGATGTCGGATCACCAACACATTTTTTCAACAAAGAGACATGGAAAACCGGATGTACTGATGTTAAGTCATTAGGCAAATCAAGTTCATAAGCAACTTTACCAATACGCCTCAAAATCTAATATGTGTCCACATTACGGGGACTAAGCTTCCCTTTCATTCCAAATCTCATTATACCCTTCATAGGTGAAATTTTAAAGTAGACCCAATCATGTATATCAAACTCAAGATATTCTGTCTAGCTAACATTGGCATAAGACTTTTGTCGACTTTGAGCCATTTTCAAACTTTCTCTAATTGGCTGAGCTTTCTCCAAAGCCTCATGTACCAAGTCGATACCTATCAAAATAATCTCACCAACTTCAAACAATCCTATAGGATATCTACACCTCCTAATATAAAGAACCTCAAATGGAGCCATACCAATGCTTGAATGATAGTTTTTATTGTAAGCAAACTCAATAAAAGACAAATGATCGTCCCAATTACTATCGAAGTCAATCACACAAGATCTCAACATATCATCCAAAATTTGGATAGTACACTCCGCTTACCCATCTGTTTGAGGATGAAATATCGTACTAAGCTTAACATGAGTACCAATCCCTTTTTGGAAAGACTTCCAAAATTGAGATGTGAATTTGGTACCACGATCGGAGATAGTGGAAAGGGGCACTCTCCATGCAACCTAACCATTTCCCTTGGATACAACTTAGCATAGTCCTCCACCGAATAAGAAACATTGACAAGAATGAAATGGGTCGACTTCGTCATATGACCTACAATAACCCAAATTGACTCATGTTATCACCGGATACGGGGTAAACAAACAATGAAGTTCATATTTAAATATTCCCGCTTCCAAGTAGGAATACTATTATATTGGGACAAATCTCCCAACTTTTGATGCTTAACTTTCAGTTATTGACAATTAGGATACTTACCCACAAATTCCACAATATCTATCTTCATCCCATTCCATAAATAGACCTCCTACAAGTAACGGTACATCATGGTTGTTCCGGGTGAATGGATTATCGAGAACTATGGGCTTTTGATAAGATTTTCTCTCTCACGTCATCGATATTGTGAACAAATAAACGACCATGATATTGAATCACACCATCTCCCCCTTGGGTGAAAGCCTCAATGGACTTTTAAAGCATCGCTTCCTTCAATTCAACAATTCTGAATTATTATGAAAAATAACACAACCTTTATAATAATCAACCAACCGAACACCCAATCGGGCCAATCTATGAACATCAAGAACCAACTCCTTTCTATCTTCCTCAACAAGAGCAACACTACCCATTGATAGTCAACTATTTAAGGGCATCCGCCACCACATTTTCCTTTGAAAGGTAATAGAGAACTCTCTTGTCGTAATCCTTTAGAAACTGAAGCCACTTTCTTTAGCAAAGATTTAGATCCTTTTGCTTGAACACATATTTCAAACTTTTGTGGTGGGTGAAAACAACAACATGGACATCATATAAGTAATGCCTCCAAATCTTTAAGGCAAACACAACCACTAATGTTTGCATAATCAAGACACAACTTCCAATTCGAGTGTCTATGATCATACAATAGTTATATAACTCAACCAAGGGTTGGGGACGAGTCCCAAGGGAGTAGTTTTGAGAATTAATAGAAAAATAAAATTTAGTTCCAATTAGTCATAGCTATAGACATTATCAAATATAAATATATTAAATCTAAAGAGGGTGATGCAAGCGTCAATGATCAATGGGGGATTTCGTATTAATTAACAATTACAAACAACAAAAGTATACGAAAAGATAGAGAGATGAGATTATTAGGATGTGATAGGAATACGAGATAAACTAAACTGGTGGGTACATGCTTTTGATAGTAAATTGTTTAGTATTTGTGACTAGGCTAGATTATAGTGGGGATAAATTCTCTCTCAAGCAACTTACCCCGAATAGACTAGGTTTCTCTCGAACACCGTGTTACCGCTTTAAGCACAACCTCTGCCCTAGCCCATTCACTCTCTTGAGCTGAATGTGTGGGAGAAGGACTAGGATTCTCTCTCTCGAGCTAAACCCATGTCGACCCAATACCACCGGCTATCAATTTAGTAGTCTTAGTTTTACGACCTCTCTCTCGAGCAAGCCGAAAACACTAAGATGAAATCGTATTTGCAACTACAACTCCAATAAGTTCATACACAACTACTAAATGAAATCACATTTAAACAACAAATAAACCATCAACAAGCAAGACCCAACAGATAATCTAACCCATATTCACAAAATCACACCCCAAGAATTGGAATTTTAGCTAGATATGTAAAAGAGATAAAACTTTATACCAATATAATTTTCCATCAACTGGGTATGAAGGATTAAGTATTAAAACATGTCAAGAGTGAAGAATCTTCGAGACCCAAGTCTAATTTCTTAGAGTTGAAACCCTTTGAATCTTCAAGGTCTTAGAACAAAGTCTCCAAACCCTCTAAAACTTAAACTCTCTAAATAAACTGTAAAAAGTTCTAAGAATAATAGTGATATGATGCCAAGCTAGAAATTTAAACAAGCATTTATAGTGTTTCAAAATGTACTGCGTGACCCTTCGGAGAAGTTAGTCGGGATCGCAGATACATTCGGCGATCCTTTGTTTGATCGATTTCATCGCCTTCCTGCTTTAGCCTTTAGCCTCTTTGAGTTTTAAGTCGTTGGGTGATATGGTATTGCTTTGCAAAACTGTTTTGGCGACACGCCGACTGCTCCATTTCATCGCCAACTTGACTTTTTACTTCATGTCTTAGCACACTGGAACAAAAGGCGAGGTTGTAGGCCTTTCGACGACACGCCTAATGGATTAGGCAATCGTCAGGCCATCTTTTCTACCTTTTTTCAGCCACTTTGTTCCTTTTTGCTCGATAGCATCCATACTTTGTCTCTCAACTCAAATACCTGAAACTTAAGGAGTTTCATCAGATATTGAGACAAAATATGCATTTGAGGACACTAATTCTATCAAAATATAACCCTAAATGAGTCCAATTTGTGGACTCATCAACACCCCTAACTCAAATTTTTGCTTGTCCTCAAGCAAACTAGAGTTCAGCATTTCAAAAAGGATGTCTCAAACAGTTCTACACATGACTCGATCATGAATGTACACAACAAGACTCAATTTACACATGCCAAGATCAACTGTGTACCCAAAGATTCAAGTTGTGACACACCATTACCAAAGATTATCACGCTCACAATACTTGCTTCAAATGCAAGTTCAAGCTCAACAAAAGTATTTGAATGCCCTCACACAAAGGATGATTCCATACACACAATGGTTTAATCGTTTAAAGCTCCGGAATCAAATGCAACGCTCACACTCATAAAGAATAACGCTATGCATGCTTTCACCCATAGGTTTCGTATTTTCCAATCGACATTTTTTCCAGCTCACTCAAGTTAAAAAAAAAGGTCTTTACAAGGTTTGTAATGGGGCTGAGTGCAAAGGAATGGCCATTTAGGTTGACTGACTTTCATCCTCAAGAAAAATGGTGCTCATAACACTTCCTTTCCTAATACTTCATCATTTTGTTTACTGCTCATAAGTCATCCCATTATTCACTCTCCATGGATTATTCAGGAATCCCATTTCTTTTGTATTTTTTTTAAACATTATTCCAGAACTTTTTTTTTTTTTTTAATTTGTATGGAAGAGTTCCATTTTTCTCAACACCATGAGTTAAAGGATACTTTCCTTCCACTTCTTGACTTTCTCTTTTATTTTCACCACACCTCCAACTTAGGCTTCTGGCATAAGTTGGCTATTCAATCAACCACAATTCACGAGGATTAAGGGTAATGGGTTAAGAAAGGTCATCTTGTCATTAAGTTTCTTCCAAAGAAAGGAAAGGTTCAAGGGGTGTTCAAGAGAGGTTCACATACTCACAAGGTAGGCCACAAAAGAGGTATATGTCAAATTCTGTCACACTCTTCGAAGTTTCCTAAGATCATATCAAGAGATAGCCTTACTTAGTCGACCGGACCAACGGGGATAATTCTAGATGTTGTCATGCAAGGTTCACAGTAAGCTCATCACACAAGGCATTGACACTAAAGTCAAATAAGACTCCACACTACGCTAGAGTGCAACGTTCATCGCAAAAGAAACAATTTGATACATGGCTAATCACATCGAGATGCAAAGAGTTCACATATGGTCTATTCAACTTCATTTGGTCTCATTGTAGCCGTACATTCATGTTCGTTCAATTATAAGAACTATTTAAGTCATCGGTATTGATCAAAATTGAGAGTTAAATTTGCTAAAGAATAACCACTATCAAGTACATATGAAAGGTGGCGAAAATTTAAAATTTTTTGGAAGGGTCAAAATCATTTGCAATTAAAATAAAAGAAGCCACAAGCTCAAACATCCACAAGAAGTAGTGTAAAATACAACATTATGGTTCACAACCCAACAGGAATATAGCACAAAAAGGTGGGCCACGCCCCACCACTATTAAAAATAATTTGTCCTCAAATGCAAATAATAAAATATCCAGAATGTACATTGAGGAAAGACTGAGAGGGAGGTAAAGAGGGGATCTTGTCTAAGTGGTCACTCCGTCTGTCTGGGCATCAATACCCGATGTGTCAGCCTGGACTTGGATAGTAGTCCCCGGAGCTACTTCAGAAGGTTCAGCGGCAACTGATTTGCTAAAATTGTCCAAGTCATGAGCCGCCAAAAAGGAATGTATAGCTGTGTAGAATCCACAAGTCCACGAAGGGAAAGTGGTATATCGGGGGACAGATCTCTTGCTGGAACTAGGCTTTTTGCCCTCACTTCCTGTCTTGGGAGGATTCGCTTCATTTGTATCTTTCCTGAATTTTTTCGCTCTTATTTGTCGAGGTGGCATGATTCTCCCTGCAACTTTACATCTAGCCATGTCTGCAAAGCTTCGAGGAAAAGTTATAAAATAGTCGACAAATAAAACAAGGACAATCAGTTGCAGGAAGACTTGCCAATCTTTTCGGCGAGCAAGGGGTTTCTCGCCGAAGGTTTCAGTGTAGTGGGGGTTGAAGGGGTGCAGACAAAGGGCAAACAAGAAGACTTTCGGTGATTCGTCGAGTGCTTCTGGCGAACTCATGCTTGTCACCGAAAGGTTTAGAAACCCATCAAAACATATAGAATGAAATTAAAGGCGAGATGGGGTCATTAGGCGAGCTGCAGAGTCGTCCACCTCGGGGTGGTGTCAGAAATCATAGGAGCCAACCAACCCTTCAAGTCATCTAGGGACTAAGCAATGGGTAACCCCTCGTAAGGAAGTGCAGAGTGCAGCGGTCTATTCAAAACAATGTTAATATATTCACTGCCACACCCAACTTCTTTGCCTTTGACCAAGACCAACTTCACCGGTCTAAATTTGCTTGCCTTTTTCTTTCTTTTGGGCACCAACTCCCCATAAGCTGTATAGAATTCCTGGACGCAGAAAGGAATGTAAGGGCCTCGGGACTTGGTGAACTGCTAATACTCATGTTAGTGGATAGTATCCCTAACATAGGGGTACTTTCCCTCCAGGCTGTCTGTAGATAACAACTTCTCCTCTAGGATGGTCCGTACCCCATCACCTTGCAGGGGTCACTGGAGGTGCCTGAGCTGGCACTGAACCTGTTTCAGTAGGGGTGGCAGCTGAGGAATCTCTAGTGGGCGAGGATTGAGATCAAGCCTGGTGTTTATTCCTTCGGTGAATCAGAAGCTCCTAATCTTCAGATTTAGAAAAATCAGCCTGGGTGTCAGTAACTACTTTCCTATTTATGTGATTCTTTCGTTTGCCTTTGTCTCCCGATGGGAGTTCTTACCTTCTCTTCTGTGGGAGATTTGATCCCCCTTCATTTATGTTAATACCCTGTGCTGTTTTCTTGGGGAGCATGGTAAGATTTGTACGTACCACATCTACAAAAGATCGGGAAAGATCATGAGAAAATCAAACCTAAGAATAGAAAATCTATTGTAGATAGACTTGCCGATCTAGCCGGCGAGTCGCCTAACCTCTTTGGCGTGCTAGATCGAGCTCGCCTAAGGGATTGGCTAATAAATTATGGCAAGTCGGCGATGGGAAGGCCCTTTCGGCGAATCGCCGACTTCTTTCAGACAATAAGGGTTTTTCCACCAAAAGTTCAAGTGCGACAGAGGTTTCAGGGGTGTAGACAAAGGGCGATCAATGATACTTTCGGCGACTTCAGGCTTCAAGTAGAAAGTTACAGACTCAAACATAACATATAACATGAAATTATAGCCGATAAGGGGTGATTTGGCGAACCGCCGAGTGGTTTGGCAAGCTCGACCCATCTCGCCAAACGACCCAACGTGCCTATTTTCAATCCACTTGCTCGAATTCAACCCTGCAACCTCCGAAAACAAAATCAAATCATTCAATATTTAAATTAGGCTCAGACCCATAGCACCCATAACCCCGAAATACTCAGACTTCTTTCGATTTGGGAAAATTTGGCCATTTGACAACAATTGTCTTTAAGAAGGGTGTCACCCTTTCTATCATTCAGCAATATATGTCATTTAGCGCAAGCACAGGCTATTTAGAGTTCATCCAATCAATCTAAACAATATGCAAGCACAACCCAAAAAAAATTCAATTATTTAAAAACACAGAGATTACGGGCATTCGATGATTAAAGTAATACGGGCAAAATTTTTAAATTAAAATCGGCATTAAGACAATCTAATCCTATTAGAGAGACCCATCAAACATCACTAAGATACAATCAGTGCAAATGAGTATAAAAGTTTCAAAGGTAAACTCGGGGTTTGGAAACCAACCTTAGATGCCAATTAAAATATGATTAAAATGCTAGGAGGCTAAGAAATCCTAGTTCCGAGCACCAATCAACAACTAAAATACTAATGAAAAGCAAGAATATTGAGAATACTAACTTGGTGTGAGTTTGTGAAGTTAAAAAGTGAGGGAAAGTGAACAGTTTGAAATGTTTAGAACCTTTGGCCAAATATAACCGTCCAGATCGAGACCATTGGGTGACATTAGTCACGTTCACTGATCCACTCGGCCAAGCGCCAAATGGTCACTTACCCCGCCAATTTCTATAGGACCTGCATTTTATTGGGGGTTAAGTCGGAGGTTTTAATTGTGGGTCGGCGACTCGCCGAACTGCTCTTGAGCTCACCAAGTTTTACAGGCTCTAAGTTGAAATTGTGTTGAGCCAAATGGCGAATCAAGTCGGGCACGCCGACCTCTTCGCTGATACGTCGACTGGACCATTTGCTTACCAATCTGCATTTTCCAAACACTTTGCGCATTTAAACCTGCACAACCAACACACCATTATTTACAAAACCAAAACTAAAGCATTTAAGGGTTTTAGGTTGACTCCCAAACAACGCCTTAGTTAACGTCATAGCACTACGCAAGTCAACACTCAAACCTCATTTTTGGGGTTGAACCTAGTGCAACTAGGTGATCCCAATAGTTCGTTTGGATGGAGCTGAGGCAATACATGACCCAAGAGAGTTTTAATTAGCTAGATAGATCTAGAGTGAGAACCGCTCATCAAATTTAGCACTTCTACATTTTCTCTAATCTCCTCTAATACTCTATCTTGCTCAATTATCTTATGGAGAATGGTTAACAACATATCTTCGATACGTCTATTTTCATTGTCAATATACCCTCCTTGCTTGGTAGGTGGTATGCATTTGCTCTTATTTTTGGACATCACCTCCAGTTCCTCGACCTTTTGGGTCAAGTTACCCATCTGACCCAGCAAATTGATCAATTGCTGGTCCTTCTCAGTATCCTTGTTGGTTTTAGCCATAAGGTTAAGGAATTTGGCTTGGGTCTCATAGGAGTATCTCTGAAGGCCACCCGGGATAAGTCGATCGATTAATCCTCTATTTCCAGGATTAAGACTCCTATAGAAGCACTCTAGTAGAGCTAGATCGGGAATTTCATGAGTTGGGCATTGTATCAACAATGCTTTAAACCTCAGCCACGACTCATGAAACATCTCACCATCCATCTGCTTGAAGGTCAAGATGTTGTCCTTGAACCTTATCACTTCCACTGAGAGGTGCTCTACTGGTTCATAGTCATTAACCACACTTATCTCTCCTATTTCAGTAAAAACAACTGAACAAAAAAAATCTAAAAATTAAGTAAACTACGACTACCACAAGCAAAATTCGCCTTAACCAAGAAATATCATGTAACACCACTCCCTGCCAGTGGCTCCATTTTGATGTTTGCGTAATCAAGACATAACCTCCAATTCGAGTGTCTACGATAGTAAAATAGTAATATAACCCAACCGAATGGGTTGGTGTCGAGTCCCAAGGGAGCGGTTCCTGAAAATAAGTGGTTAAGCGCAAAAAATGCTAAAGTTAACTATAGTGAAAAACATTACCGAGTATAAACATACTAAATCTAAAAGGGATGACACAAGCGTAAATTATCAATGGGGGTTTGTAGTCAAGTAACCAGTAAAAAACAGTAAAAATATAAGAAAACGATATAGAGAGACGTGACTCTTGGGATGTGATAGGAATACGGGATTGTCACGACCCGGGGAGCACCCCCAAGTCGTAACAAGGCGTACTCGACCCCGAAAGGGTCTTATACAAGCCACATAGTCATTCATTGCATTCAATAATGAAAATAGTGCGGAATAATAAAAAAAAAACTTATTTACATCCACACATTTAAACTTCTTAAAACAACTTTAAAAACACACAGCGAAAGTCTAAGTCTCACATGGCCATCTTAGACACAGTCGCAAAACATAAGTAGGGACACG
>JAJOOR010033470.1:0-14926 GCA_036250505.1 Solanum acaule | reverse complement strand
CAGGGAAACGGGCCTAAAACCCAAACGAACGACCAGGCGACCAAACAGTCAGTGCCAGCAAGTCATAAATGACTTGGGGTCGCTACAGGAACGCTCTAAACGACACACAGAAGGCAAGACACAGAAATGACCAAGAGGGTCATTACACATGTATCCATCGATTTTACAAGTCGAGATACACGATTTATTACTTTGAATTAAAGGGGTGTAACTAGTGTCCTTAATTAAAGAATTAATTGATGAATAATTAACAATCCAAACGGAATTATAGAATCTTTGCATATTAACTCTAACAAGTTTTTCTAAAATAACGAAATCATAAACCATAGTAATTTTGTAATTGTAAACTTCATCTTCTTCATCAATTCCTTTCTTTGTATTTTAAGGTTTCGACTTGAACGCTGGCGGATGAAGACCCTGCAATGACAAAACCCTAATTTGTAAAAGTTTATAAAATTAAATTTTATACCAATATAAACTCGATCTCAGATACATGAACAAGATGTAAACCAAGATACATAAGAATAATGAAAAAATAATAATTTACTCATTAATACAACGTTGTGTTGAAGAAACCTTGAACTTCTTCTAGATGGTATTGGTCATATGAAACAAGCTAATTAAGAACTAACATGAAGAAAAGATGTATGACCATGACGATATATACATATGTTTTTGTATAATGCTAATTATCAAGATTTAGTTTTGAATTTGGGACATGCAAACATATATTGAGAGGATTAAGGAGATAGAGATGGAGTGGAAGTGTGTGAAGTACGTGGGGGGTTTGGGTGAACATTAGGGTAATGAGTAAATAATTTGAATTGGTGATGTACCATTAATAGGAGTTTAAATTTTAAGACAATTATTCAATACCATATTTAAGTGATTTGTGTATCTAATTAAATCTTTTAATATATGGTATAAATATTAAATGTGGTATTATGTGTAATTTTTTTAAACTAGAGATAAAATAAGTATATATGATAGTGAAGTATGTCTAGTTAGGTAGTTTTTCCTTAATAAATTTAAAAAAACATATACCCACCCAATAGCCCACCCGTAAACTAACCCAAGTGTCTCCTTCCTTACATCATTTTCTCTCTCTCTCTAAACTTTCTTTGCTTCTTAGCAAGAGAAAAATAATATAATCTACAAGCTTCACTTAGCATATTCAACTAAAAAAATCAAAATTTTTGCTCTTTATATTCCTTTTTTTTTGGTTTTCCAGCATTGCAAATATCACATGGGGAGGCATTCTTTTTGCTACAAACAGAAGTTAAGGAAAGGCCTTTGGTCTCCTGAAGAAGATGAGAAACTTATAAAGAATATTACTAAATTTGGTCATGGCCGTTGGAGCTCTGTCCCTAAACTAGCAGGTCCACTATCACTACAACTAACCAATTTTTTTTTTGCGAAAATGCATGTTCAAATTGAAGATTTGGACTGAAGCTATCCATGCATTCCGATCAAGCACCATCTGCAAATTGGATATATATACCCCAACTTAATCAGTACTTAGGGATGGCAATGGGGCGGGGTTGGTTTAAGGCTATGTGGGGCGGGGTGGGTTTAAGGTTGTATGGGGCGGGTTGAAGTGGATTTTTTAAAAATTAATGTGGGGCGGGGCGGGTTGCGGGTATATGTGATTTTATGTGGGTTCAAACTTAATTTTAATTTTTTACATGTTATAAGAGTGAAAGAACATTATTTATTAAGATAATTTCATTACAGCTACTAAAATATTCAAGATAATAAATAAAAATGGTTCAATAAAAAATAATACAATTTCTTACATGTTTCCCAATTGACCTCTAAAAAATAAAATTTTAAGTCACTATCCTATTAAATTAATACAATTTAAGAAAATGAATTTATTTTCATGAATTTTATTTTTAGTATCAAACATAACTAGAAAAAGAAAATATTAAAAAAATTATGTGGGGCGGGTCTATGCGGGGCGGGGTGGGGCGGTTTGAAAATGAAAAGAGTTGTTATGCGGGGCGGGGCGGGGCTGATTAAATATTTTGCGGATTAAGCTCAACCCGCACCGCCCCATTGCCATCCCTACCAGTACTTGATAGAGCAGCCCAAGTTAACCTGATAGTTGGCCCCACAAATCACAATTTTTATTGTGATTGGGTGGGTATATGTTTTTTTGGGTAAGTTTACGGGTGGGCTATTGGGTGGGTATATGTGTTTTTTAATTAGTTTAATTAAGTTTTATGATAGTCAATAGGATAGTGACACGTCATTATTGAATTTAGGCTGTTAAAGATGAGGACAAAATAGAGCCCAAAGGTGGACGTCAAGGACATTTTAGGCCCGAAAGGTAGAAGAAGAGTATTTTTGTACCAACTCGCATAGTTGAAGGGTATTTAGGCCCTTTTCCTCTCTAATTAAATATAGGAAACAACTTAATTCTTGGGATGCATAGCTAGTAGTTGATAACAAAAATTCAAGTTTCCTCACTCAAATAAAATAATTACCCTATTATATAGTGTAGTTATCCGATTCACCTGAAAAGTCGTATTTTTTTGTTTTGTTTTAGTATTCTTGCTTAAAAGTGATATTTTTATCTTTACTTAATAATTAAATAGTTGTTTGTGATAAAACCCGATCCGATCCCATTTAAACTGCCGAAGAAGTGTTGATGAAATAATCAAATTCAAATTTTAATATCTTGAATTAAAAGCAGAAAACAACTTATTTCTTGGGATGCATAGTTAGTATTTGACAGGATAATTCATGTTTCCTCACTCAAATAAATATATGAATAAAATTCAATACGAGAATATGATAAATTATAGTCATGGCTATGTTTAATTTTTGCAAATCCTTTGTATTCCCAGTCATTTTTTCAATTATTTTGTTGGAGATGCAATTTTCGCAAATCCAAAGCTCTTACATTCATTCTTTTTATCTCAATAACTAACACTAAAAAATAACAATCAGACGTAAATGAAAGACCATAAAGGTGATTTATTTTGGAGATTAAACAACTACAATTACCACATATTTGCATTTACTTCTTTGCATGATGTAGTGATATTCTCCTCCTTCAAAAATAAATAAATAAATAAATAAATATATATATATATATATATATATTCTCCTCCTTCAACTAAGTCATGTTACTTAGCAAATTTGATAGTCATTCTATGGGATAATCCGAAGCATTCATTATTTTCTAACTTGGACTCCACATAAAACATCCGATAATGCTCAAACATGCAATCAATTAGCAGTTGTTCTGACATTGGAATAACTTTTCCTACTCTTTGAATCGCATTTACTGTCATGATTACTCCGATTGAATCGAATGTCCAACTACAACCTTTAATTAAGTAATTCAATATAAGATTAAAAATATTATTAATAGAAATAATAATAAAAAATAATACAATAATAGTTGTTAATAAAATTGTGACTTACAATAATTTCCCTGATCTTAAGTGTGAAGGATGACGTTTATTCCCACTCAAATAATGATAATACATGAATAATAGTATTAATAAAAGACAGACTTAGTACGGTCTTCTTAATTATTCTATTTATAAAATAATAAAAAAATTATCTTATTATATTTGATTATTTATTCGATTTGCCTAAAAAGTTGTACTTTTTTGTTTTTTTGTTTTTTTTAGTATTCTTGAAATTAAAATAAGTATAAAAGTGATATTTTACATTGAATATCAATTTTAATATATTAAAAGTGATATTTTCATCTTTATTTAATAGTTTAAATAATTGTTTGGGATAAAGCCCGGTCTGATCTCATTTGAGTTGCAGAAGAAATGTTTTTGAAATAATCAAATTTAAATTTTAATATCTTGCATTAAATGTAAAAAACAACTCATTTCCTTGGATTGATAGCTAGTATTTGAATGAAAAATTCAAGTTTTCTCTCTCAAAATACAGTACAAAGATATGATAAATTTATAGGCAAGACTGTTTTATTAGTTAATTATTTATTTATGAAAAGAGTCGCACTTAAATTTTAAAGAAAAACCAAGAAAACTTTAATTTCAAATGGTTTAAAACAGAAAACCAATTGAAATACTAAATGAGGGTTCAGGGTTCACGACAATTTGAAATATTTGGGCAAAAATAACTTAAACGAAATACGCATTCTCAATTATTTAAGGAAATAAACGACTTTTTATACTTGAATGATTTTGAGGGGAAATGAAACAATATTGTCTGAAATATTACTAAATAAATAAATTCCAAGAATTTAGAAATCAATTGAAAAAGACAAGAATTTACTTATTTATTTTTAAAATAGAATATTATAAATAACTAATGGAAATAACTATTTTTTGGAAATCTTGAATTGAATTGATCCTTAGAATAATAAACAAATAATCAAGTAATAATTAAATAAATTAGACAATATAATAAAGAAAGAAATTTTTGGCCCAAGTCTGATTTCTGTTTGTTTGAGCCAGTACTTGGGCTTAATTGCTAATTTTCTTTGGGCTTTTGGCCCAACGTCAACTTGTCCTAAAAAACTAACATAATAAATTGCCAAAAATAGATAGGCTTCAGCCGCATTATATCAAAATATACTGCTAGAAAATTTGGGAGGCTTTTTGGGTCCATTTTTGCTGCTGAATACAACGTATAAAATTACTATATATTTCCAGTATATCTTGTATTTCGCTGCATATTCTACTGTATACGACCTCTTTTTCAACTTTTGAACACCTGTACATCGACTCCAACCCTGTATATCTATACATAGACTTCTAGTTTCGTATTTGACTTCAAAGTGACGAACTCGAGAAAGATTTGAATTTCAAATGACCCGAAAATGCAAAGGGAACGAAAGAGTCTAGTGAACTCATTTATATGTAGAACAAAATTAGAACGAAGTGAGGGTAGAAACAGAGGGAACATCAAGTTAAGAGAAAAAAGAGAAAAAAAGAGGAAGACACTACTAGGCATAACAAAAACTGGAGCTTTAATAGAGAATATCATATTAATCTAAAATATGCATTCAAAAAAGATGTTGATATAGATAATTATAAAAGAGAGCTAAAGATATTTTCAAATCAAATGGCCATAATCATACTTCACTAGAATCATAGATAAACGACATACTACTAACATGTTGAGAACCATAAATTGTTCTGCCTATATGTTCGACAAGTTGAGCTAAACACAAATAACAATTCCAAATTTCAAATGAGCAGCGAACAATGCTTGATTTTCATTTTTTAGTGGGCAAGAAAGGCGGGTTATGCTAATGTAAAATGGAACATAAATTATCAACTAGTAGTATCAAATCACCTATGTACAATAATCTTTTAAATCAAGATTAAGATTGTATAAAAAATAAAATTACATGCACAAACCAAGAAGCTTTAATAACATATTCTCGCACCATAAATCCAAACCTGATTATGACAAGAAATTTAGATATACCGTAGCATTATATGAAGGACAAACTTCAAACTAAAGCCCAACAACATCAAAACTAGGCCAAGGTCACTACTAAGACATTTGAACCACAAGGTTATAAATCCAAAACAAATATCAGATCTACAAGAAAGTTGAGCGCAATCACATTGTTTAACTCAGATCGATAAAAGATAAACAAAAGAATTCTACATCTACCAAACAACAATGAGAGACTTGAGTCAACAAAGAAAATGAATACTTCCTAACATACTCAACAATTAAGAATTTTTTTTGTATGGTTGAGGCCCAACGACAATAGTTGTGTGAGGCTCCATTCAATTTTTGACACTTAGATTTGTGGGCCCCATTTTAACACCACACACTCTCTCACCTTATTTTCCCCCAAATTCCCCCCTCCAAAATATTTTAGCTCCTCTGTTCAATATTTCTCTCTTTTTCACATTTTTTTTAATTCTTTGTGCTCTTTATTAATTAGTAACTTGATTAGCTCTTTCTTTCCCATTAATCATTTCTGTCCCTCAACTAAATCAATTTAAAAAATTGCCACCTCTCAACCAATTCAACTTAAAATATAATTATTCTCCGTAGCCTTAGAAAAAAAATCTTTTAAATTTTTTATTTTACATCTCAAAAAATTGAATCAAATCCCTAGGATACCTTTAAAAGATAAATTTTGAATGAGAAATTTACACACATTTTATGTTTGTATTAAGAAGTATTCACTCAATAGAGTAAATGAGGATATCATTAATAAAGACGATAACGAACAAGTCCCAATACTACTTGAACACCCTGTTCATCAAATCCATGAAAGTTGCAGGAGCATTGGTTAGTCCAAATGACATAACTACAAATTCATAATGACCAATCCGAGTCCTGAAGGTTGTTTTTAGAATGTCACTATCTCTGACTCTAAGCTGATGATAATCGGATCTGAGGTCTATCTTTGAGAAATGACTAGCACCCTAAAGTTGGTCAAACAAGTCATCAATCCTGGGGATAGGGTACTTATTCTTGATTGTGACTTTGTTCAATTACCGATAGTCAATGCACATCCTGAGAGAACCATCTTTCTTTTTCACGAACAACACTGGTGCACCCCATGAGGACATACTAGGTCTGAAGAAGCCCATATCTAGAAGATCTTTCAATTGTTCTTTCAATTCCTTAAGCTCGGCTGGAGCCATTCTGTAAGGATGAATAGAGTCAGGCTAGGTACCTGGGAGGAGATCAATTCCAAAGTCGATTTCCCTTTTGGGAGAAACTACGGGAAGTTCTTCTGGAAACTCATTAACTACTGGAATGACTCAAGAGTTGGGGTTTCGAAGCTTGAATCCTTAACCCAATCTAGATGATAGAGAAAACCCTTAGAAATCATCTTTCTTGCCTTAAGGTAAGAAGTGAATCGACCCATAAGCACTGAGCTACTACCCTTCCATTCTAAGATTGGCTCATCTGGAAACTGAAAACGAACGATCCTAGTTCTATAATCGACTGAGGCATAACAGGAATGTAACCAATCTATGCCTAGATTGACATCAAAGTCTACCATTTCTAACTCTAAAAAATATGCTAAAGTGACATTCTGAGAAACTGTGACAGGGTGATTTTTGTATACCCGTCTAGCTATAACTGGGTCACCGACTAGAGTAGAAATTGAGAAGGGATCTGAGAGAGTTTCTAGACTAACATTGAAGTTGACTGCTATATAAGGAGTTACAAAGGAAAGAGTATCCCCTGGGTCTAACAAAGCATAAACATCTAAGTTAAAGACTCGTAACATACCAGTGACCACATCATGAGAATCTTCCTAATTATGGCGAGCTTGGAGAGCATACGACCTGTTTTGGCGCTGACCGCCACCTATACCAGATAAGTTACCCTACTAATTCGGGCGACTTGTTGGTGTTGCTGAAGTTGTAAACTAAGCCTTACCATTATTTCCTCCTTGACCATGTTTAGAATAAGGACAATCTCGCAACCTGTGACTAGTCTGACCACACGCAAAACATCCTTCCTTTCCTGCAAGACACTCGTTCAGATAATTCTTACCACACTTAGGTCAAATTTGGTAGGTCCTATTACCTAAAACACTACCCTGAGACTTAGAGCCTAATGCCCTACCTTTCTGATACTGTCGAAACTTGAAAGATGGAACACTAGCTGATGAAGGTGCTGGAGTTGAAGACTTTTGCTGAAACTGCGAGCAGTTTCCACCACCTGATTTCTGTTGAGAATACTCATAGTTTCCTGTCCTATCCTTCTTATTATCCTTAGCTTGTTCCCTAAGCTTATCTCCCTCAACCTGTTGAGCATGAGTCATTATCCTAGAGATGTTCATATTTTCCAGCAACATAGCATTTCTACACTCTGTTTTCACTAAATTGGATACCCCATACAAAAACTTGTTCATGTGATCCCTGGAATCAGCAACCATGTGAGGAGAATACTTGGAGAATTGGGTAAACTTGAGTCTGTACTCTTGGATCGACATGCTTCCTTGCCTCAAATTCATGAACTCCTGAGCTTTTTCCTCCCTCAACTCTTAGGAAGAACCTGTCCATAAAAGTCTCACTAAAGCACTCCCAAGTGATAAGAGCTGCATTCGTACCCCTATTTTCTTTCCATTGAGTGAACTAGATATGAGCTACATCCTTAAGCTGGTAGGATACTAACTCCACCCTATCATTTCCAGTCACTTCCATCACTCCAAAGATCTTCTTGACCTCATCTATGAAGTTTTGGGAATCCTCACTAATAAGCGACCCTAAAAACTTAGGCGGATTCATCCTAACAAAATCACGAACTCGGGATGCCATTGATCCACCACTAGCATTTGCGGGAACTAGACCTGCTGGTTGTTCTGGTTGGTCACACTCTGAGCTAAAAGCTTAATGGCGTTTCGAAACTCAACATTTGAAACTTCCTAATCTGGGATTGGAGGAGTTGCGTTAGTGTTGCTTGCATTTGCATTCCTTCCGTAAGCTCTACGAGGAGGCATGATTTGAAAGCACATAACAATGGATTAGAAAGAGATCATGCCTTACCCACGATAAGAATATCAAGAAAGTGAAGTTTTTCTAAAACACTTCGTAGCCTCCTTCTCATTAGATGTGGTGCACTTCACACCCATGAAAAGGACTCTACTTAGTGCGGCTTTTCGGACATCCTAGGACTCTTAAAACTGGTGCTCCGATACCAAGTTTGTCACGCCCTGAAGCTACCCGCAGGACGCGGACACGGGACCTAGGATCACGAGTGACCCCAAGCTAACCCTGCTAGCATATCATAAGCATACTTAAAGATTTTCAGCATAATAATCATACTGTGCGGAAGCTAGAAACCTATCATAAAATGAAATAATGGGGAATACCCATTCTAAGTCTAAATATAAATATAACTGAGTTTAATGACAACTGCAATATCAAATTCTAAAGCTAAAACTGAATCTAACTATGTCAGCAATAGAGCCTCTACTGACTAGTGATGCTGGGACATGCACCAGCTAAATCTAGAAAAAACTAAAACTAATGACTGAAAGTAAAGAATGATAATCATGTCAAACATCCTCGAAGAATAATGACTCACCACTGATGTTGCTGAATTGGAGATCGGGAACCGATCTATGTGATTTGAATGCTGAGGGCCTGAACCTACATCACGAGAAAATGTAGTGCAGAGTATCCGTCAGTACTTAAAAGGTACTGAGCATGCAGGATAGAATAAAGCTGAACAATATACATAACTGAACAAAACATATAACTGAGCAATGATATAAGATGAGCATGATACTATACTAAGAATACTGAACATGAACTAACTGAATACAATGACCAAGTTATATAACATGCTGAAACTAAATATTGAACTATAACTGATAACCTAGTCAATGCAATAGAATCTGACTGTGGGTGCTACTAATAACCGACAGAAAACCACATGAGCTAAATGTGGAGTCTGATGTATATGCCCCATCGAGAGGACCTAATATACCCTACCAGAGGTACAGAGGAATGATTGGTGTGATCACTAATCTAATGCCCACAGAGGGGACTTTTAACCTACGGGGGCACGTAGTTTTGGGACTTGAGGGTGACTGACCGTAGTCCAACTCGGTATAGAGCCTACTCCTAACTGAATATGTGTAAATTATAACATACTAAAGTAAACTGGATAGCTCAATAATCTGACATGCAAAATCTGAATATGCAACATTTTTTTCTAATAATGAAACATTGAAACTGGAGCATGTATATCTGTGTAACTAACCTAGCATGTGTAATTCTTGAACTAGGAAGAACTACATAATTAGGGTTCTTATTTTATGCAAGAGTCTATGCAAACACAATACTAAGACATGATAATATGATTATGAACGTTAAAATAACTAAACCATAGTAATCTGCTGAAATTCTAGAAACCCTAGGTCTAGATAATATGGAGGGAATCAAGAATCTGACTGAATTCTAGGGACCTAATGGGTGAAAGGAACCCACTAGTAAAATCCCACATGCCTAGTGATGAATTTCACAAAGAAATCATTTAGTTTTGGGGCTGGAACTGACGAAACCTTGTTCCATTCTTAGACTAGGGCTGCTCGACTTTTCCTCTTGTTTTGCTCTAAGATCGATGATTTTTTGGTGAATGATTGATTAGGTTATGTCCTAATTTAGTTTCTAGGAAAAAACTGACCAAAACTACGTAGTTTAGGGGTCCAACACATAGGGAAAAGACCAAAACGACCCTACTTAAAAACCTGACGAGGCGGACCACGGGCCCCTCTAACGGACCGTTAAAGGGAGCATGGACCATCAAGCCGGTCGTGGTCCTTGGTCCAGTAGGTGGTGGTTTCTGGGTCGGCTTCCACAGGCATCACCACTGCTCGTCGTCAGGACTATGGCATATGAAGGGTCCCGTGGTCTGACGTCTGTGCCTGATAGATTCTGTTTGGCTTCCACGAGTGCTAGTATGGCCTGTGAGGTGGTCCACGGCCCATGAAGGGCTCCGTGATCCACCTCTACTGGGAAGGGGTTGAGTCGATGGGTAGGTCAACAGACCGTGGTCCCCCTCACGGTCCGTGAACCCTGTCGTGGTTCACTGGATCATGTGTTTTTCTGATGCATTTTCTAAGTCTGGTTTCCAAGGTGTTGCATTATCACTCCACAACCAATTTACTACCAGACGGTCGGATCTTGCTCACCGGAAGTAACCCACACTTTTTCTACAAGTCTGTCGTGGACATTCTGACGGAATTAGGAATCGAAGCATTTTCTCTAAATTTATCAGCAGAGAGAGCAAATCTCTGACCAGTAATAGTGGAATCACTAGAAAAACTCAAATACAGTGAGGATTATGGGGTGGCGATGACGGTGGAGCTACCGGTGGTTGGGATTATTGAGGTGAATTTAGCGAGTGCTCCATTTTCAATCCATTCATTTTTACAAGGGCAAAGGCTTGTGAAATTTAAAGTAACGAGCGCGATTCCCGATGATGCCAAAAAATATAGGATTGGATGTACAACACTGCCGAACGAGAAGGTGGTGCCACCGTTATAATACTTTATTTGTATGGGTAATGGGTAAATCGGGTGGGTTACATGGTAATGGGTGGGTATTTGAATTTTGGGTTAAATAATTGGTCAAATCGGGTTGAGCCATAGGATTGTGCCACGTGTACCAAATAAGTCTTCCATTAGTGTGAGCGGAAAATGTGCATTGGTTTTTGGACAACAAGGACACTAATGAACGAAAAGTATGACAGAGGGTATTTGTATATTATTAACGATAGTTCAAGGGTATATTTGTCCTTTTTTCCAAAATAAGTTGTTTGTTTACAAAAATACCCTCCACCTTATTTAGTTTTTTTTTGTTTTTTACATTTTCTTTGCAAGTTTTAGTTATTCATTATTAGAAATAAAATTTTCCATCTTATTTAGCTTAAATATTTTTCGGTGTGTATTTCCATGATTGTGCCGTGTGTTTTTAAAATTAAACTTTCATCTTATTTTATTTAAAAATAAAACGTCCATCTTGTTTAACTTAAAAATAAAATTTCCATCTTATTTAGCTTAAAAATAAAACTTTCATCTTATTTAGTTTAAAAATAAAACCTTCATCTTAATTAGCTTAAATATAAAACATCCATTTTATGTTTATTAAAAGTAAAAGATATTTTATTATTAAAGTTATCTACATGGATTGGTTACATTCATGTTATGCCTCAGTCGATTGTAGACATAGGATCGTTCAATTTCAGTTTCCAAACGAGTCAGTCTTAGAGTGGAAGGGTAGTAGCTCAGTGTTATCTCTTACCTTAAGGCCAGAAAGATGATCCCTATAGGGTATATTTTTCATCTTGTTCGGGTCAAGGATTCAAATTACGAAACCCCAACTATTGAGTCAGTACCAGTGGTGAATGAGTTTCCAGAAGTGTTTCCAGAAGATCTTTTCAGAGCTCCTCCCGAAAGGGAATCGACTTCAAAATATATCTCCTGCTTTTACTTTGATGAACTCGATGTACCATTTTGGGCGGCCTTTAGATTAGGCTTTGGATACCTTCTACTCTTTATATTTACATTTTTGGTAAGCTCGATGTAGCATCCCAAGAGGCCCAATGATGCGTTTATCCGAGTTATTAGTTAGCTCGATGTGTCATCCCAAAGGGCCCGTGGATACATCTATTCGAGTTATTGGCATTTATTGAAGCTTGAAGTATTATTACAGGCGGCTCGATGTTTCTTCCAAGCTTATGGATTTCCTTACTTGGTAGTTTACATTAAATGACTGTGTGCTTTGGCCTTTAAGTGTGTTGGTTGCCTTGTGAGTTTTGTGTAGCTTGTGGCTGAATCTTGATATTATCATTCTATTCTCTACCGTGTTGTTAGAGTATCATATAATTTCCCTTTACTTTCTAGTATCATCATGCTCCTTTTATATATTTGATATTTCTGAGCTCGGTCATCCTATGATGCCTACTGAATACATGTATTTTGGTACTCATACTGCACTTCTGCATTTTTTCCTGATGTAGCTCCCAGTACGAGCCAACCCCAATGAGCATTAGAATCCCCGTGGCTGTCATAAACTTAGATTGTCGTGAGCTCTTGGTTCAGTGACTTGTTGCTATCATTTTTTGTATTGACACATATTTTATATTCTGGATTAGTCGGTTCTCTGTATCTATGACTTTTCTGTACTTTGTAGCCTCTTTATAGGTGACACTAGGTCCGTGGATTTGTTCTCGTGTGAGTTTGTCTTCTCAATCACTTTTGTGCCATTTTTGTACATTTTGTATCGTATTACAAACTTATGACATGGCTCATTCAATATATATATATATACACACCTCATTCTACTTCCGCTTATCCTTATTGTTATTCTTTAAATTGTTTCTTCCGCATCTTGTTTGGGTTAGACTTGTCCACTCGAAGGGTTATAGTAGCCATCATCATGGCTAGATTTCGGGTTGTGACAGTGATAAATTGAAGTCGAGTGAAACAATATTAATTACAATTTAGAATATATTCTAAATTTCATTGGAACTCTTTTATCTAGAAGAATGATAATTTCTTAAAAAAATTAAAAGACCCATTGGGTCAGATATTACAAACTACTAAAATGTACACAAAGAGCTCCCCAAAGTGCCAAATCCCATAAAATCTGAAAAAAAAATGAACTAAAACAAAACAAACAAAAAAGGAATGCAATCAAAGTAGAAAAAAGGGGAAAGATCTAGAATTGAAAAGTGAACACCTATATTTGGACATCTGAAGATCTTCAAGCTTTCTCAACAATGCCGCCACATAGATCACCATTTTCGATCAGAACTTATATGGGTTGAGCTGTGTTTCAAGAAAAACAACAAAGGTACACTCTCTAATCATTAGTATCATGTTTAAATCTATCCTTCAATAGATTGAATCTCTCAAGAAGATTGAGTAGATCTATGACTGAAACTAATTCAAAATTGGTATTTCTAGGCCCTCCATCAAATTGCTCAATCGATCGAAACCATTTGAGAAAGGTCACTGGTAGCTAAATCGATAAATTTAGCTTTAATGAGGTAACTGTCATCTCCCTTTCGACTAATTCTTAAAACCATGTAATCCATTGATACATCTCCTTTTCTGATGATTGAGGTCAATAAGGACCATTCTAACTGTTCAGACTAAGTATTTGTATCACCTGCTTTTATTTGAATCAAATACTTATTTGACACACTTGAAGTAACTTGCAATTTCATTACCTAATCTTCAATGTATTGAATCCGATACAAAATTGATACAACAAAAAAAGACTCGATATTGCAATTGTTTATTACTTCAGAAAATGTTTTGAGCTAAACAAAGGTGAAACAGAATTAACCTTTGAACCAATATCAGTTTCGGTGAAAAATTATTTGATACGTTAGGCCCTGATTTACTACCTTTTGAACACCTCTATGCTCTCACTAGGGGCAAGTAGTGTCAACCAGATGAAATCGCTTAAGTCCTAAAAAGAAAGTCAAATAGAATCACCAAAATCCTCTTTTGCATCCCAGGGTCTTTATTTGTGATTTTTTTTTTGTTCTTGTACATCTTATTTGATTCTTTTTATTGTGATTGTCTGTTGAAATCTAAAGATTGGTGTGCTTCTTTTTATCTAGTATCATTATTTTTCTTCATTCACTTGGAACTTATTGTTCTGTTATAGATTCATATGTACTTGTAAAACTAAAAACCAAGTTAGCAAAAAAAAAATCAACAAGAGTGTTTCCCTCCCTTAAGGAGTGTTGTACCCTCAATGTGATAAGACTGTTGATTCAGTTAATAGAGTTGACCTCCATAGTCACACTCCAAGGGAACTTTCAGACTCAATTAATGATGTTAAACATTAGCCAATGAATCAGATTCAATAATAATAATGGTAAACTGTTTTTCTAGGCAATATTGCAGCCTTCAGTTATAGACCTAGCCTCAACCAACAAATTAGTAGAATTAGAAATCCTTAATCCTTTGGAACCCACAAGAGATCCTTCATGATCTTTCAAACAAAAAGTTGTAGCACTAGGGCCAGGATTACCTCTAGATGCCCTATCAGTAATGCAATTCAACCAACTTTTAGGAGGTGGAACCCACTTTACAATTTTAGTCTGATATACAGGTGAGTAATTTTTCAACATGATCACCATTTGGCCAAGTAGTAGGAAAAGTTGTGTGAAACTTTAACCTTATAAAATTGGAAATGATAAAGTTAATCTCCCACATCACCTTGTTTGTAGTATATGTCCCTCCATTCAAGATTGTCTTTCTCTCTTCCATAAGAACCATAATATGATATTAGACATGGCATGGAAAATGTATGACCCTCTTTGTCATTTATGTGTCTTGCCTTCTGTGTGTCGTTTAGAGCGTTCCTGTAGCGACCCCAAGTCATTTATGACTTGCTGGCACTGACTGTTCGGTCGCCTGGTCGTTCGTTTGGGTTTTAGGCCCGTTTCCCTGTTTTGGAGATTTTATAAC
>JAJOOR010033466.1:0-13754 GCA_036250505.1 Solanum acaule | reverse complement strand
ACAGGTCATCTCAACAAGACATAGCCTCCTCCTTAATCATGGCCACCATTTCATGTACAGCACTTGCTATCTCACTCACTGTATTTAGCTCACAATTTTCTTCCACCTGTCTCATGTAAAAATACAAAATAATTAGACCCCTTTATAAATCCTTCTTTTTGCCAATATAATAATAATAAAAAAAATTAACAACGAACAACTTTTATAGTTAATTAATTAAAAAAACAACTAATTATAATTTAAAAACACACGTTTCTATCTTTTGAAACTCTTTCAGGTTGTTATCTGATTCGAGTTATGCATGTATTAATTATGGAAAAATTAGTTATTTATGTATTAATTATTTCATCTTCTTATACATAAAATAACTTATATATGTATTAATTATGCGATTTTCTAAACTGTCAATTAAACATTTACATGAATAACTTATTTTCTATCTAATCATGAAATGTCGTTAAAGTTATAAAAAAATTAATACATAAATAACTTGTGAATTATCCAGCTACCAAATGATCCTCTTAAGTTTTGACTTTCCATTTTTTCCCCGTAATGACATTCATGCTCTTATAGTCATAAAAATGACCTATACAACAAGTCTAATAAGGGTATTTTCGTATGTAAAGAAGTCTGATACATCTTTTTTTCTTAAATTTCGTGAAATAATTTTAGAAAATTTAGAATATATACTAACCTTGACACTAAATGTGTATAGTACCATATGATCAGCTGTTGTAACACTAAGGTGAAGTATAGTAAAGCACATTTCTTGCAACCAATTAACAATTTTCAACAATTGTTTTGGTCTTCTTCTTGATAACACCTTAACATTAGCATGACTTTCCACCATGGTCACCTCAATATCGGCGGCCGCCGACCGCCTCTCCTCCATCGTTGACCCCTCGTAGTTGGTGGCGGCCGTCAACGGGTGATTGTTGTTACCGGTGGAATATTGAGGGAACGTGAAGAATTTAGAGAACGGATTATGCTGAATATGTTGTTGGTTTGTTGTTATGACTTGTTTATGTGCTTCCAAAAATTGGAGGAGTTGTTCAAGTTCTTTAACAAAATTAATTGCGCCTCCAACAATTGATGCTTGGTCACCCTGTTTACATTATGATCACAACTAAATTAAAATATAAATAACAATCGATTAAATTATCGTATCAATTATTTATTTAAAATAAATGTTATACTAATACTTAATTGACTTTAACTACCAAACTTGATGTTTCCTAATCTGTAGGGCAATTTATACGTTGTTTTTTTTTTTAATTAATAAACATGACCTACCAGTAATTACCAACTCAAATAATACACTTGATTTAATCTAAGAAATTATACAAGAAAATATAGATATATCCTTAATTAATTATACTAGAAAATAATGCAATAATTAACAATAATAACTATACATCAGTCTCGATCAAAGTTTTGATGCTTGAAAATGCTTTAAAATAATAGAAATAATAAAAATAACAACAATATTTGCACTAGTAGTATGAAAACTCTTTACAATACATAAGGATTTAAATTATATAAAAAAAATTACACTACCAATGAATTTTAACCCATAATAACATTATTATATACTATTTAAATTTTATCATGTTATTAATTTATGTTTATTGAAAAGTTTATCTAGTTTTCCTTGTAAATAACTTAATTGTCTAAATAACTTTCTATAACGTCAGCTATATCAGTGTACAACATTTAAACTCAAAGAAAAGAACCCACTATCATGGCATATACTATAATAATATGTCTAGAATAATTTCGCAGGTGGCGTGTCTATTAAATATACAAAAATTTAAAATTGTCAAGTTGTCTATTATTAATAAAATGCATGTCGTTACGTACGTATTAGAAAAAATAAAATAAAAATTACCCGTTGAGCGTAAGACGGCGGCATTAACGACCGGAGTACGGCGAGGTAATCGTTCATTTGCCGTCGACGATTTCTCTCGACGGCAATGTGAGTCATCCTTTGATTATGTATTTCTTCCTCGTTTTTCGCGCATTTTGTCCTTCGCCTTTTTCTCCGCCCTGAAACCACCGTACTCTCCACCGGAAAATATATATCTGGTGAAGAATTATTATTATTGTTGTTGTTGTTGTTATTGTCGTTGTTGTAACTTTGTGGTATTGAAGAATTAGAAGAATCCCAATTATACCCCTCATAGCCAAAATTACCATAATCATGAAAAGTTTCAAGATTGTAAAAATTACAATCTTTGTGGCTATAATTGAAAGGATCTTGTTGGAAAACAACAGTTTCAAGAGCCATTTTTAAAAATAAATAAATATAGGCTACTATTGAAAGTTTTCTTCTTCTTTTTTTTCTCTTGAAGATTTTGGCTAATTTGTGTAAAGGGTTCATGGGGTTTGGTTCACTTATATAGGATTGAAAAATTGGAAGAAATTAAGTAAGAAAATGCCAAGTTGGATTGTACCAATTAATTAATTTTAGTTCTATAAAAAAAAAAAAAAGAGTAAGCTACAGAAACTCTTACACGTGAGAAAAACTAATAGAGGAACATTCTATTATTAGTTCATTAATTAGTACTCCCTCCATCTCATTTTATATGTCATTCCTTTCTATAAATAGTTGGATCACAATACTTGTTATTTTATAAAATTTATGCATAAATTACCATATTTTGCCTATTATACCCTTGATAGAATAGTTAATTAATTTTGTCATTTATTAATAAAGTTGACTTAAGAAAACATTAAATAAGGATAGAAGGGTAAAGTTACATCATTTCTTAATACAACTGCAAAGCAAAAAGATGACATATAAAATGGGATGGAAGGAGAAATTAATTAAATATCCTATTGTTGATGAGGGGTGAGGTGGGGGTGGTGGGGTATGCTTGTCTAAAAAAGAATCAATGGAAGCATTTTGAGCTTCTTATATATTATAATAGATTGCGTAAATCAGTATTTCTTAAAAGGATGTTTTTTTTTTCAGAATTCTACGTAAATATAAAATATTTCGTGTATTAGGCGTTTTTTGTTTCTTATGTGAGCTTGTTTGATGCGAAATATTAGAGTGGCTACTAGCTAGTTTAGAATATAGATATATTGAATGACAAAAGAAATAAAATGATACTATATATAAGCTTTGACGATAGCTATAATGACAAATACATTTTTTTAGCCTTTAGGAGTACTCCTTTGATCGTGTATTGTTGAGTTTGTCTTATATAAATTGTGTTTTTTGGGATAGAATTTTAGTTTCTTATATGATCATGAAAAGTTTTTATTTCACGAACTAAATTTTGAAATTGAATCAGATTAAATTCATTTCTTTTCATGTTTACTATACACAAATATAGTTATATCAAAATTATTGAAAATTGTTGTGCAATAACGATATTAACATGATTACAAAGTTTATATTATAATTAAATAAATTTACTTGTAAATATTTTTTAATAGTATAAAAAATTCCAACAATATATATAACTTAAATTCTTATTATAAATCTTATCCCCCAGCGCTAGCCACCCAATTACACGAACTTTCTTCCCTTATAAGAGAAAAGATGCTGGAGAATATTTTTTTACGTATTTTGATATGGCATTGTTTTGTCTTTATTTGGTTGATAATATTTATATCTTATTAGTATGACATGCATAGTGAATCTTTTTATTAGCTTTGACTAGAAAAAGTGATCACAGATTTAATTTGAGTCAGTGTGGATGCTGTCTAGTAGGAGCAAATGAATATATTCATGTGACATACCGTACAAAAAAGAAGTTGTATTGTAGTTAGAGATCTCGAATTTGAATCATATTGATATAAAATCATATATATTTTTGTTATGAAGTGATTTATCTTTTAATGTGAGATTTTTCAATACGAAATTGTAATCTAATCGACTCTTGATATGAATATCAGATATCGAATGAGGAATAAAAAAAAAGGGTGATTGTGTACATAATAAGTAAGATTTATATAACCTGAAAAATAAGTTATGATAATTATAACGGATTTATAATATCTAAGATGTTTTATAATCGCCGGAAGGTATAGGTTGAAGCTTTGTCCCAACCAAGTGAAACTATTAGTATAAACGAAAGAATTTTCTCCGTCAAAAAATTATATTATATATATAATTTTAAAAGTATTTTGTTATGTATGTTAGTATGTGTGTATTTTTATAGTAAAAGTTCAATATCCTTGCTTATTTTTGTGTCTATTTTTTAAATTATTCTTTTTAGTGAAAATTAATCTATATCCTAAAGTTTGATAACAAGAAAATAACAAAAAGACAACATTTTTCCTACTTCCAAAGACACTTGGTTTTGCTTGCAATTTCCCAACATCTGCTTTCTAGGTGTAGCTTTTTAACTATCAACCTTTTAGTGTTAAACTCCAATTTCAATGAAACTTTTCATTTCACACATATATATTTAATATAAAAATATATGTATAAAATATGTATCTAAAGACTAGCTAGGAGCTAGCAAAGCTCCAAGGGATCGTACATGTTGTGTTTATTTTATACATAGACCATAGTTATCAGTTACGTTTTAGGTGTGCGAATAAAGTCTCACAATAGTATAGTGAAAAAGAAATTTGAAAAGTACGTAGCTTATATAGTGATATTGTTAATGTATGCGGTCTTGTGGGAAAGCGGTGAGAGATTGGTTCGAACATAATATTATATTACACTATATATTAAGAGTATATTTAAATTATTTTAATCTAATAACTGATATTAGAGTCAATAGTTCAACGAAATAAGTATACATGATTGATGGTGAAGTAATGATGTGAAGCCGGACTTAATATTTTTGTTTGTATATCGACCGATTTGCTATCATTATCCGTAGCTTTGAGTACAAATACAAAGAAGAAATAGATCATATGGGAGTTGGTGGGCCATAAATACTCGATTGATGTGCAATTAATCTCCAACTAAGTTTAATTAGGTGGTATTCATGTGAAATTTAGTTCGAGGAAATTGTCAATTTGGAAATAAAATTTCACATTAGTAATTGAATAAAAGGAAGTCGTATATAGGGTGTGTTTGATAGTTTTGAAAAATATTTCCTTTGGAGAAAAAAAAATTAAAATGAGGAAAATGATTTCCCCGATAAAAAAAGAAAAAACAAGCCCCAATATCCCCATATATACAACCATCTCCACACTCCTACTTCATCAATTTTTATAGTGTTTATCTAAATTATACATAAATATTTTTGAAATAGTATTTTGTATTTGTATGTCAAACACAAGAAAATAAATACAAAACCCACTTATTTTCCGATATAACATTTCCAAAAAAAACCATTTTTTGTGAAATTAAAACATTTTTCTTCATACCAAACACACCTAAAAGGTGTAATGATACTCCTAACATAATCGTGTAACGCCTAAAATAGATTATGCTTTTCATTCAAAGTGAATAATATCACATCATATTACGAGTATCTTCAGTTCTTTTAAGTACTAAACCTCCACTTCCTCCCCACTATAATCTAGTTTCTGTCGTGTCTTAATTTAATTTAAAACCAGACAACTATATGTTTTAAATTTGTTTAATTATTTACCTAACAGATAATAAACTAATTGAATCTAAAAGTAAACTAAAATGAATAACTGTGTACGTGTGGACCAAATTATTGCACCAATTCCTGTTGATTTGGAGAAGGATCAATTATATACTGAAGGACCACACATTAATTACTAAATTAAAAATTTGATGTATATATATTATTATTATTATTATTATTATTATTATTAAATTAGACATTAAGAGGAATATTAGGAGTTTAATTTAAAGCTTATTTCAAAGATTTGGTATCTAAATCTTAGTCAGTAATTAGACCGTGGACTGTGGACTAATCATACTTTTTGGTTTGGATTATATTACCAAATTATAGATTTGCAACTTAGAATATGAGATGAAGAATCCTTTCACAAGTAATAATTAGGAAAATAATTGCTTGGTTATTCTTTTTTTTAAAAAAATAAAATGAATGAATAAACCAAAACAATAGTCAATCTTTTAATTAATAATTATGATAATTGAACATTAATAAAAAAAAATGGAGTTTATAATTTTTCAAATTATTTATCTCTTTGATGATTGTTCAATCAATATGATCACAAGGTGTACCAAACGGTCCTTAATTATGGCAAATGCGCAAGAGTATATTTCTTATAACACCTGTTAAGGTATTATCTGTTTCGACATAATTTAGGGACATCACGAATTTTTCTCAACCTTATTGCTTTATATTTAATATAAACGATATCCAATTGTTGAATTCTGAACTTGTAGCCCTTTTATGACCTTCAATCTTCTCCTTTCATTCCAATATAAAATTTACCCTAGCTATATATGACAAGTTCTACAGTGAATATTCTTTCGAGTTCAGTTATGAATCGTATGTAGGACTTTTCTGTTTGCCTCCTATATAAGGCCGGACTCAATATCCTCTATGAGATTTGTTCCATTACTATGTTAAGGAAAATATCGACTTTGATATTTCTTGTAAAGGATCATGACACTGTTGAGAATATAATTAAATAATAAAAGTGTGTTCTCTCTAACAACTTAAGCTTTTAGATGAGATGATCACACACTTCAACATGATATCAGAGCAGGCAGAGGTCCTGAGATCAAATCTCACCGCACCCAAATCAAAAAAGAATTTTCACGTGCTTAAACTTTCAGATGAGATGGTCACACACTTTAGCAAGGACGATCATTTAACTTTTCCTTCCCATTTTGAGATTCTTAATAAAAACAAGCTTCACAAATCACAACGACCCCAATCAAATTCAACCGCTCCTATTTTGTGAGTTGTTACACATCTAATCTAAGTTTAAGGATTAATAATATATATAGGTTTGACATACATTATCAACTTCTTACCAAAAAGTAGCTTCAGAGAAGAATTTAGGATTCAAGTCAAACGTATGATACACGAGAATTTACACCCATACATTTTAGCAATTTGTCGTGATTTTTCAATTTTATAATGACTTAAAATCCTAAAATTGCCTTGCGATAAAGGGAAAATACCTCTCTTTTGTCTCTTGTGTACCTAGCTGGTTCCACAACAAAATTGACTAACTAGTTATTAATAGGTGTTTAACAACAAATATTGACTAACTAAACTAGTTACTACTATTAATTAGGTGTTTATAAGACCATCTCCGACCCATCTCTAGCTATTTTACTCTCCATTTTCTATATTTGGAGGGTAAAATAGAGAATGGGTTCTCCAATCACTCTCTATTCTTCAATTACAATAGTAATTCTTCAAATTTGGAGAACTACTATTCACCTCTCTATTTTACTTTTTGATTATTATAATATTATTTCTATTATATTACTAATTGAGTTTTTATCATTTGTAATTATTTTCTAATGTAATATAACATTTAAAATATATTATTAACAAGTTACAAGACTATTTTAATGTGAAAAAAGTTGATTTTACAGTTTTCAAAAAGTACAAATCATTTTAATAATAATTGATAGTAGGGTTATATTAGTTAAATTGCAACTTATATTAAATTTTTCTTAAGAGTTATGCATGATCTTACCCTGACAAACAATAGTGGACGGAGGAAGTATTAGTTACTAGATTGTTTTAATCTAGTAACTAATATTAGAGTCAATAATTCGACGAAACTAGCATACATGATGATGGTAAAGTAATGGTGTAAAGCCGGACATAGTATCTTTGTTTGTCTATCGATCGATCTGCTATCATTATCCGTAGCTTTGAGTACAACAACAAAGAAGAAATAAATGGGAGTTGGTTGCCATAAATACCCGATTGATTGGCAATTAATCTCCAAATAAGTTTATAATTAGGTGTTATTCATGTGAAATTTATTATGTGCAAACAAAATTTCACATTAGTAATTGAAAAGAAAAGATAATTGTTGTAGGGTGTGTTTGGCATTTTTTGAAAAATATTTTCTTTGGAAAAATATTTTTTTTTTAAAAATGAGGAAAATGATTTCCCCGATAAAAATAGAAAAAAAAAATTCAATCTAACCCATCCCCGCCTCAATAAGTCCCCATATATCCAACAATCTCCACACTCCTACCCTCGTCAACTTTCATATTGTTTATCTAAATTATACATAAATACTTTTGAAATAATATTTTATGTTTGTGTGTCAAACCCAAGAAAGTAAATACAAAAGCCACTTATTTTTTGATATAACAATTTCCAAAAAAAAAAAAAAACATTTTTTGTGAAATTAAAATATTTTTCTTCATACAAACAGACCCAAAAGGTGTAATGATACTCCTAATATAATCGTGTAACGCCTAAAATAAATTATGCCTACTTCATTCAAAGTGAACAATATCACATTATATTACGAGTGTCTTTAGTTCTTTTTATGTACTAAACCTCCACTTCCTCCCCACTAATCTAGTTTCTATCGTGCCTTAATTTAATTTAAAACCAGACAACTATATATTTTAAATTTGTTTAATTATTTGCTTTATAGATAATAAATTAATTGAATTTAAAAGTAAACTAAAATGATTAATTGCGTACGTGTGGACCAAATTATAGCATAAATTCCTATTGATTTGGAGAAGGATCAATTATATATTGAAGGACCACACATTAATTACTAAACATACACTCTATTTCACTCTCTATTTTTCACTCTATTTTACTTTTTGATTATTATAATATTATTTCTATTATATTACTGATTGAGTCTTCATCATTTGTAATTATTTTCTAATGTAATATAACATTTAAAATATATTATTAACAAGTTATTACTACTTCCGACCAAATTAATAATTTTTTTATTTTATTTTTTAAAAAGAAACGGTCCCTTTAAATCTGTAATTTAAAGTTATTTTAATATGATTTTTATTATATAAGATTATTAATTAAGTCTATACTACTTCCATCCCTTAAGTAAACCTTCTTAATTAAGTATCAAACAAAACCAAACAACGTACGAGATGTGTCCCTAATGGGTCCACATAGTACTATTAAATGAACATTTTAAATAAAAACAATAACAATTTGAAGATTAAAAAAAAAAAAACAAGCTTAACTGGCAAAACTTTGAATGTATCAAAATTAATCATAGTTTAAGAGATTTGATGCCAATCAAATCTTGATAATTAAAGGATGATTATTCCCCAAAGACTTTCTTACGTTAAGTAATTACGTACTATCATTAAGAATTCTAATTATTGTTCCTTTAAAGAGACTTCCAAAATGTCTCTAGCAAATGACATAAGTAGTACTAATTAATATTTTTTTACAACTTCTTTTAGACCTCAAATTAAGATTTCGCATCTATCCATCCAGTCTCTGACCCAGTAAAATCGAAAGTAATTAATCTGAGTGATGTCTCAACGGTTAAATTGAATAAGATTGCCACCTCAAGTACTGGCCCCTGCTCTAATTGAACCACTTGGATGTTTATATGTCCTTTTCCTTATAAAGTATATGTTGTGACAAAAATTTAAATGTATTTTACATCCTTAATTTTAATTAACATAAATTCTCTCTTTGAATGGAGAGTGAATCAGAAATAACCTTTCTATGTTCGTAAGTAGAGATAAGTTATCGTATATTCTATCCTTCTTATGTTCTATTTATAAAATTACATTAGATATGTCATTGAGTACTTGTAATTTTAATTATCATGAATGTTTGATTTCTTTTTATTTTGGAATTTCAGGATAACCGGCAATCGTTATAACTTTTGTCACAACTTCTGCTATTCGAGTGAGTACTCTGTGAATAGCCTGTAAACCATACACGGGATGTAAACTACATTAAGCAAGCTTTATACGATCAGACTCAGAAGACATTGAGGAAGATCGATACCAGTTTATCTATGTAGATGACCACCCTCCAAACCAACTGAGCTGAGCCATTCCGAAGGACACATGAATGTTTAATTGTCTCAATAAAAATTGAAAGAAAATGAGTAAATGCATGCATAAAAAACCTATCAACTACAAGTGATTGATCGTTTGTGTTTAGCTTTATGTACAGGTGCATGTGTCTCCCCACTTGTCTCCAAGTTGCAGTATAAGAATTTTAATATTCTTAATAGAATTTATAATGGAGCTTTCAAGTAATTTTCTCAATATAAAATGAGCTATTAGATGATGATCTCATGATCACAATGCATTTGTCTTCTTACTAGATTTTTTTTTACTAAGTAGGACACGGAATCATTGGTATATATATATATAGTCTCTATGAGTTCTCATTTTTACAATATCATTAAGTTGAACATGAGTTTGAAATATAAATTTGACTTGTATGGTATCTACATGTTACTATCGGGGTCGGGGACGGAGGTAGAAGTCTAAATATGAATTTAACGTGAACTCAATAAATTTTACTTAAATAGCATATTTATGTTGAGAATTTCATTAAATATGTAGATACATAAAATTTGGAATCCAATTATCATTTGAGGTTGATCGTTCTAAATTAATACATAACTCATTAAGTTGAAATTCTAGCCTCGAGTCAATAATTTGACAAGATGATGTCACATCAAATTTTGATTAAATAAATTTGATGAATTACTAAAATCTAAAATTTCGTATAAAACAATTTTGTTTTAATGAAAATTGTCAAAAATGTTTTGTCTAGAGAGTCTGAAAAAGAAAGGAGAGAGGAGGTGAAATGTATCTTCATTTTAAATTTTTAAATTTTGATAAATTATTCTCTAGTTAATTGTCTATGGTCTAGTTAATTATTTTTCAAACAAGTTGTCTTGGAATATTTATCAACTAGCTTACTAATGGAGATTTTTCAAATCAGTTTATAGAGAAAATAAAGCGTATGATTATTAATAATAAAATGTGATTTTTATCCTCCTCTTCTCATGACTCTACACTACTTATTATTCAATTAGATCAACTCCTTTAGCTTACGATGGCGTGATATGTATTTCATTTTTAATCATACGTATTAAGTTTGAATTTTGAGTATGAAATCATTTTTGATGAGGAGTGCTTACAATTCAAAGTGAGACTTTTCGTCGCGAATTCGAATGAGTCAGACCTCAAAACAGATATCACACACTAAATAGAAAACCAAAAAGAAAAACTCCCTTTCCTTTGTGTATTGGACGTAGGAGCGCAAAATAATTTAGCTCATAAAAACATGATTCGAATGACCCCATAAATTTATGTATAAACCGTGCAATTCAACCAATCCTAAAAAAAGTTAATCAAACAATGAAACAAATTTAAAGAAAACGAACAAACAAATTAAAACTTAGTCAGAGTTGAGCAAGTTGGACTATGATCAATGTTTCACCCATTTTGACTCAATATTTAAGCTCAATAAACCTCATTTATCAACTCAATCCATTTGAACGGTGACTTTAGTGGTTCTATTTCTAAAATGAACATTGATCTAATGTGTATAAAGAACAACTAAAGGATGTGGTGTAGTGGATGAGGCTACTCCTTCTCTAACCAGATGTTTCAGGTTCAAACTCTGGGTATGAAAAAGTCCTTGGTAGGAAGTGTTATCCCTCTAATGGGGCCCTATCCGGCACGAATCCATATTAGTTAGATTCCAATACTAATATCAGACACGGAAAACCGAATGAAAAACTCAAAAAGAAAAAGAAAAAACTACATAACTACACATACATCACTACCATATATACTATATTTTCCTCTAGTTTAAAATAATTACATATACTACTACTTTTAATATTTATACCATATATTTTTAAAGATTTAATTAGATACACAAATTCCTTAAATATTGTATTGAATAATTATCTTAAATTTAAACTCCTTAATTGATGGTCCACATTAACAACTCAAATTTTTTATCACATAAATCACATCTGCCGTTCCCCACCCCATGTCCACTAACCCTCATTCTTCCTCCATCTTCTCCCTTTTTCTTCCTTCATCCTCTCAATACATATTTGCATGTTCAAATCAACATTATACATATATGTTTGTTTCTATTATTTTATTATTCTCATGTATCTTGATTTTGTATCCGAGTTAAAGTTCATAATGTTCTGACATTCAATTTTAAAAAGTTTTACAAATTAGGTTTTATATTTTTTGATTTTGTTGTTTCTCAAATAATTTAATGGCTGATCATTCTCAAGAAAGGTACTACACATTAACAATATTATACTAAATCAAACAACTTTTATTTGTTATTTTGCACTCATGAGTTTCTCATGGTAGGGACTAACTCTTCATCCGTTAACATTCAAGCCGAGAATAGATCTAAGTATAGGAACGATTCAATCAAGAGGGAAGAATTACACCAAGCCTTACTTAACATAATAAATACACCATTAGATATGCAACAATGTTGGATACACATCAGGTGTACATGTATCTAGTTAAGAGTTGATGTATCTAAGTTAAGATTATATGTATTTGTGAGAAAAAAATTCAGATGATAAGAAAAAGGAAGAATTTTGAAATTGTTTACTTCTTTTTTTGGATTAGTGATAAGACAGATACTCTAACATCGTGAGTTGTTCCTAAATTCGATTGTTTCAATTACATTCTATATTTAGATACACATAATTTATGTATATACTTACAACTTACTATGTATCCGAGATACACGTTTTTGAATATAATGTATGAAATTGATACTTGATACATATGAAAGATACATGAAATTAAAATTAGATCATATAAATAGATACGTAAAGTTAATAATAGACACATATAACAAATACACAAAATTAATACTAGATACTTCTATGATACATATAAATGTACTTGTATGATACTCATGTATCTAAGTGTTTAGTTTGTAGGATACATCGTCTATTGATAATAGATACATCAAATTAATGAATTTATTATTTTAAGAGTAATAAAATGAAATTAATCAAATTACATGACCAAGATATACATGTTTTTGTTTTTTATTAATAATAATATTAATGAATTTATTATTTCAAAGAATAATAAATGAAATTAATTAATAATAAGGCAAAGAGATTTGATTAATTTAATTTCCAGAATTAATTGCCCATATATTCTAAAAATCATCAATTACTCCTCTAATTAAGGAAATCCGTTACAACCAATTAATTTAAACAAATAAAGTAAGCATCTCGATTTTAAAATTCGGTAGATACATGTATCTCGCGGATTCAAATTCATGTATCCTAAGTATGAAATATGGTAGAGGAAGTAATATTTGAAACTATCGGGAATCTTAGTAATTCTGACCTAAACTAATGGAATTTATGTAGTTTGCCCAAAGAAAAAAGTGTATGAAGAAGGGAACTATTAGATATTGGCCTAACATGACTTGGTAGGAAGGGTATACTCAAGCCCATATATTTGGTTACTGGACTTGGGCCCCCAAAAAGTATCTTCTCTATTTTTGGTCCAAGTTTTTTCAGGCCCAAATAGAATCACAAACTTGTAATAACACATTCTACTAGGGGTGTACATGACTGGGTTGGTTCGGATTTTTCAACTATCAAATCAAACTATTTGTATCAGGATTTTAAATTTATAACCAAACCAAATCAATAAAACTCGGGTTTTTCAACCTCGGATTTTTTCGGGTTTTTCCGGTAAAGTATTCATACAAACATATAATTTACTTGTACTTCAAATATTTCTTTAGTCCTACCAACATACAACTATCTAAGGTGTTACTTAAGAAAATAACACAAAATATGATATGAGTAATGACACTAAAATATCCAACAAAAAAATAATAATAATGAAATCGCGTAAAACAAATATTGCAAAT
>JAJOOR010033465.1:0-12915 GCA_036250505.1 Solanum acaule | reverse complement strand
ATCAATATTAAAAACATCCAATATTATTACGAAAAATCATCAAAATTATTTCTCGATTCAAATCTCCTACTATATAATGCATCATTGTACATTTTATACATTTACATATGACATAAAAATAAAACATATAGTGTCTTCAAACTCCTACTTAATCGATATCATTTTTGGTTTTTAAAAAATAATGAAGAAAAAAACACAAAATTAGAATTTAATGTTAAAAAATTTTAGTGACGATTTTTTGGGCTTTTGTGGCGACTGTTGTCGCCGCTGAAGGTCTAATTCTTTTGTAGTGAATCCTAGTTGGCAACGCTTAGGTGGGAGAATTAGTCCCACGTGGCTTGCCACGTCAATAAAAATTTGGGGTGTTAACTCTTGAGGGTATTTGTGGTCTCTTAGGATAACAACAGGGGCATTTTTTATCCCAAAATGTAACGAAGGGTATAAGTGGTCTATTTCACATAGTTCAGGGGCAATTTTGACCCTTTTTCGTAAATTTTATGTGCTAAAATTTTTGCCTCTTCATTAAATACAATACTAATTTGTAAAATAGGTTTATCAAAATTGGAGGAAGAAATTGCTAGAGAAAAAAGGAAACTCTTACTGGGTTATGTAATTTTCAAAAAAAATACTAATTATATTTGATTGGTTATGTAATTTTTCCAAAAACAAATACATACTTATACAGTGTAGATACATTATTTAAACATTAAATGTGTGTGTTTATATTGTATAATTATGTATGAAGTGTATAAGAATGAAAAAGTGTGTATAAGCACCTATTATGCACTATTATATACACTGTATGCAAATTTGAAAGTATCCTTGTAAAGAAAAAAAGGAACAGTAAATGCTCATTGAAAAAGAAGTTAGAAATTTTTGTTTTGAGAATTAGAAATTTATTTAAAATATATTAATATAATACTTGATCAAATTCAAAGTGCTTATAATCTAAAAATATATACTCGCTCTGTCTAACAATAGTTGTCCACTATTGACTTGACACATCCCTCAAGAAACAATAAATAATAGGGGTAATATTGCTATTTTATGACTTTATTAAATTTAATGTTTTGAGACATGTGTTAGATGATAAATAGTGGAGTATTTAATAGCAAGGACACAAAAGGTAAATTATCTCTTGATTTTCTAAACTCGATAAATATTGTTGGACACTATTTTTAGTATAGTGAACAACTATTATTGGACGAGGGGAGTATAAGTTGGAATGATTACCTTATGACTTTTGCCTTATAAGCATTTTAATATTTATTAAAGGGAAAATTGTATGAACTAGCAAATAATTTAATTCAAATTACATGTTTTAGCCATAGTTTATTTTAATTGTAATTCGCAGCAAACATCCCCTTTTTTTGTCATCTGATTCGGTATACAATTAGCCATTTTCGGTATACAATTAGCCATTTTATACATTTCGGTATAAAATGCGTTTGTATAAAGCGAGAGAAAAGTGTATATACAAATACAAATACATATATTTTCGTCCTATATACTTATAATTATACAAATACAAATCTTATTATACAAATTACAATGTATAAATGAATTTATACAAAACTGAACAATTTGTATAAAATTGGATGTTTGTAGCGAATTATACAAATCAAAAGCTCCATAGCAAACATCAAATTTGCTATGGAGCTCAATTATGCAAACTATAGCTATAACATACAAATATGTTTTTTATGTTTGTTATATGTGACAGTTGCTCCTTTAATAAATTCATAAATAAATTTTAAAATGCTTATAAATATATTTGATCAACTTATAAATTTAATCAAAATTTAAATACAAAAAAGGATCAAGAAATTTTGAATTATTAAAAATTGAATAAAAATATCAGCTAGTCTAACAATATTCCTTTCGAGTTATTAAAATATGAGGAATATCCTCCATAATAACAAATTTGCTCAATTATGTTCCTATTCTGTAAATGGAGCTTTAGGTCACATGTATTGTCTTTTAAAACTTATTTATGAATTTATTGATTGGATAACCTTTATTGATTAAGTAGATAAATTAATGATTGAGAATAAAGTATTTTCAATATGAACTACAGTAAAGAAAATCAATTCTCTGGAAGGCAAAGATTGAATTGTTTTTGTGTAACATGTCCTTTTTGTTCCTTTTTTATTGTTGCTATATTATGTTATTAATAATAATTAATATAATCAATTCCAAATATAACAACAATGTTTTTGCAGCAATCACATGAACGTGTTGCCCAATTTTGATATGTTGTATTTCCTATTTACCCCTGTTAGTTTTTCTGATGCTGCCTTATAGAGATAGCCCATAATCGGTTTCGAATACTCCCTAAACAACAAAGATTAAAAAAAAAAAAAAGTAACAAAATAAGAAGAGCAAGCTTGAGTTGGAAAATTCATCAAAATGGAGAATTTTTAGACTCATAAAATTGATCTTTAGAGTAACTTAGTATGCACCTCCTCGCATGTCTTGCTTCATTGCTAGACACCGTAAAGTGTGGTTTGAGCTGTATAGATTGTTGCAGCAACTGTGAATGATGTTGGAAGCTTGAGCATTTCATAATTCATATAAATTGTTGCAACAATTATGAAGGATGGTGGAAACTTGAGCATTTCATATTCCACAAAGAAAAGCTCGTCCAACAAAAAAGATAGCAACTCAAGTTGTCTAAAATCAAGAGTAAAATTTAATAAATACTACATAGATCAGTAATACATTTGTTACGTGTAAAAATATAGTAATTCAGAACCCACGTCTAAATTATAAATGGATCATTGATAGTTACTAACCTTTCTATCGCATTGAGCAACCTTAAGATATCTTTGCATAAAAACATATGCAGTTGAAACTGACATATTAAACTGTAGTCATGTGTTGATCATTATTTTTTTCTGCTTGATATGAATTTTTTTTATCTTTAATTATATGCTAAACGTAGAGCAAAATATACTATTTGCAACTATTATGAGAATATAAATCTACCATTTTGAAAACCTTCTTTCCTTATAAAGGCTTTACCGGAAATCAACACCAAATCCTTCCTCCTCCAGTGGAACATAAACTTCCTCATACTTGCATGCTAATAGCATTTCAGCAAATCAATAAGATAGAGCTTCTTTCTAACAATACCTTGCTTCTCCAAGAATTGGTCTATCAAATTAATGGTCAGGAATGTCTGTTCTCTGATCGAGCAAACTTTTGATGTACCAGATGATTAGAATGAGCAAGTATTAAATGTCATACTTTGAACAAATCTATTAACTTAGCAGAGGAAACAGTTACTATACCTCAATTAGTCAATCTATTAGGATAGATTGAATTCTCTCGCTGATGTCAACCTGTTGTGTCATATAGTTTTGAGAAGAACAATCATAAACCTGAATATTATGGACAATGATTTAATCATTTACAACATATAATGAAGACATTCAACTCATAAGACTGAATTCTTATTCGATTCAGTGAAAGAACCCTCTAGACATTTTACATAGATGGAAACTACCAAACAAGTTTGAGAACCACAAAAATTATGATTTCTATATACTGAGTGATTTACTAAACATATAATATGAAATTGTTAAACTTTTGTGGGTATTAGACATGCCAAAAAAGTTTCCTGTAGTCAACACACTAATGTTTTGTATCTACATCCATTCAGTATTTTAAAAGGTTCCATTTAAGCAACAACAAATTTAGAGTAATGGGTATCCAACCTTGTAATATTGATTCACTGAAATTAATTTTGCACTTACAGTTTCAGTAGTTCTTGAACTTACTTAAATGATTTTAGAAATGTGAAAAAGATTTATTTGAAAGGCTTAAATAAGAGGACTATCGGGAACACCTCTCTACCTCTGAAGTAAGTGTAAGGTAAACGTACACTCTATCTTCTTTAGACCCAATAATGAAAACATATTTATAAGGTATCACATACCCATTACTCTGAATCTGTTGTTGCTTAAATGAAACCTCATTAAGTACTGAATGAATGTAGATACAAAACATTAGTGTGTAACTAAAGAAAACTTTTTTGCCATGTATAATATCCATAAAGGTTTAACAATTTCATGTAATATGATCAGTAAATTATTGAGTATATAGAAATCATATTTTTGTGGTTCTCAAACTTGTTTGGTAGTTTCCATCTATGTAAAATTCCTATGGAGTTCTTTCGCTGAACTGAATCAGAACTCAATTTTATGAGTTGAATATCTTTAATGTATTTTGTAAATGATTAATCATTGTCCATTTTATTTGGATTTATGGTTGAGCTTCTCCAAACTATATGGCATAATAAGTTGACATTAACGAGAAAATGCAATTTATCTTGATAGACTGTCTAATTGAGATATAATATTTGTCCCCTCTGGTAAGTTAATCGATTTTTTCAAAGTATGACAATTAATACTTTCTCATTCTGATCATTTGGTCCATCACAAGTTTGAGCTCGGGGAAGAGATGTTCATGACCATTAATTTGATAGATCGATTCTTGGAGAAGTAGGTATTATTAGAAAGAAGCTCAATCTTGTTGGTTTGGTTGCAATGCTATTAGCATGCAAGTATGAGGAAGTTTATGTTCCACTGATGGAGGAAGGATTTGGTGTTGATTTCGGATAATGCCTTTACAAGGGAAGGAGATTCTTGAAATAGTAGATTTATGTTCTCATAATAGTTGAAAATAGTAGTTTTGCTCTATGTTTAGCATATAACTAAAGAAATTCTTTTTGCATATCAAGCAAGAAAGAATGATGCTCAACACATGATTGCAGTTTAATATGTCAGTTCCAACTGCATATATTTTTATGCGAAGATATCTTAAAGCTGCTCAATGCGATTGAAAGGTTTATCAATGATGAATCTGATTCATAATTTAGACGTAGTGGTTTTGAATGTACTATACTTATTTTTGCACGTAATGAACTTATTATTGATCTATATAGTATTTATTGACTTTTACTCTTGATTTTAGACAACTTGAACTACTGTCTTTCATGTTGGACGGGCTTTTCTTTGTGGAATATGATCTGCTCAAGTTTCCATCAGCCTTCATAGTTGCTACAACAATCCATGTATGGAATATGAAATTCTCAAGTTTCCAACATCCTTCATAGTTGATGCAACAATTTATACAGCTAAGACCGCACTCTACAGCTTCCAACAATGGAGAAAGACGTGTGAGGTGCATACAAGTTACTGTAAGCAGAAACATAAAAATAAAGAACAAGGAAGAACAACAATATTTAACGTGGTTTGGTTCAGAATGATCCTACGTCCACTAGAGAACAACTGCTTGTATATTAACAAAGAAAGGGGAGAGATCCCAAATACATCTAACATAATTTATCTAATGATTCTCTACTCTTCTAATGTATTTTGCTATGAGTTTAGTGTGATTTTAACAATGAAGGATGAACATCCTTTTATAGGTGGCCAAACATGGGCTCCAAGCACAAAGAAAAGAAATACAAAATTCGTCTTCCACAAATTTTAGCTTGTTGTCCAAATTTAATTCCTAGCCAAGTAAATTGGCATATGGAATGTTCTTCCATTGGGTTTGACCCTAAAATGGACCAAACCAACTCTTTTAATCTTCTTCTTAGTTTTTGTTCTGAGCATGCATATGAACAACTCCAACCAAAACTTCTAGCTTACTAGGCAATTCCGTTGTAAGAAACAAGAAGAATCAAATCTTTGTTGAACACACTAGCTCCACCAACAATTGTTCTCCCAGAGTTGCATAAGTTGATGAATACTCCCGCCAAGTCCTTACAGTGTGCAAACTTGGAAAGCGGGACTATCTTGGTCAACATGTCTGCAATGTTATCGTCTGTGATAACCTTCTCGACCTTGATAGCTCCCTCTTCAATGACTACTCAAATGAAATGGAATCAAATGAATAGCACTTTGACTATCACATCTTAGAGTTGATTCCAATTGAATCTAACTCAATTCTATCATCAAACCTTTCAACCAGATAGCTTCTTTCACTGCCTTCGTTGCTTCCATATATTCTACCTCTATTGTAGACAACACAACAATCGACTATAAAGTCAATTTCCAACTAACGACACTGCCAACAAGAGTAAATATGTATCTAGTAGTGGACCTTTTTCTATCAAGATTCCCTGCATAGTCAGAATCTACATAATTGAAAACTATACCTTCACTTTTCCGAAAGGTTAGGCCAACACCAGAAGCTTCTTTGAGATAGATCAATATCCACTTGACATCTTCCCAATGCATTTTTCCTGAAATTTATCATGTACCTGCTTACCATACTTACACATTGAGCAATATATGGACGTGTGCATACCATATCATACCTAATGCTACCAATTGCGCTAGCATAAGGAACTTTTGACATATGTTCCACCCCATACACAGATTGAGGCATTTGTAACTCTAAAAGCTTGAAATGAGAAGCTAATGGTGTATTTATAGGCTTGCTCATATGCATATTGAATATCTCAAGAACCTTTTCGATGTACCTATCATGAGAAAGATGTACAACACTGTCTTCTCTTAAAATCTCTATTTCAAGGATTTTCTTTACAGCTCCCAAATCCTTCATATCAAATTTTTTGCTCAACCGTTTCTTCAAAATATTTGTCTCTATGATGTTGTTAGCAACAATTAGCATATCATCAACATAAAACAATAACTAAATCATAGAGTTACTAGACATCTTCTTGTGATACACACATCTATCAAATGCGCTCCTCGAGAATTCATGTATAGTCATGAATGCAACCTCTTGTACCACTGTCTAGGGAATTGCTTCAAACCATAAAATGACATCTTCAGTTGGCATACAAGATATTCCTTTCCCTCATATAGAAAACCTGCAGGCTGATCCATATAGATTGCCTCTTCTAGATCACCATGTAAGAAAGTAGTTTTGACTCAAGCTGTTGAAGCTCCAAATCAAATTGTGCAATGAATGCTAGTAGCACACGGATTGAGCTATGTTTCACGACTGGAGAGATGATATCATTGTAGTCAATTCCCTCATTCTGACTGAAACCCTTTGCAACCAATCTTGCCTTGAACCTAGCATTTTCCCCTTCTGGAATACCCTCTTTCTTTCCTGCTTCCCCTTTGGCCTTTCAACTAAGATCCATGTTTCATTTTTGTGAAGAGACTCCATCTATTCCATCATGGATAGCCGCCTTTATGCAGCATCCTTGCAAGAAATCACTTCAACCTATGATGAGGGCTCGAGATCCTTAATCTTTTCTTCTACAGTTACGAAGGCATATGCAATCAAATTTTCTTGCTCTATAAGACATTTCAGTTTATGTAACTACCTTTTGTCCCTTTCCTTCGCAATTGTGTATGGTTCATTGACAATAAGTTCTTCATCTTTTGACTCATCAACTTGAGTATCTCGATCCCTTTCCTTGGTAAGCTCTACCAGTAGCTTGACCTGCTCATTGTCCTCGTTTCCTGATAACTCCAAAGAAACTTTACGAGGATCAAGTATAGAGGATTGATTAAAGGTAACAACTCTACTAACTACAAATTTGAGTAAAGATAAACACCAAATTTTGTACCCTTTTACTCCATCTATATATCCAACGAATATGGACTTCTAGACCTTGGTTCAAGCTTTCCTTCATTAACATGATAATAGGTTGGACACTCAAATATTCACAAGTATGAATAGTTAAAGGGTTCAACTGATCATACCTCATTCGGAGTCTTAAAGTCAATCGGTGATGCTGGAGATCAATTAACAATATGAGAAGTAGTGTGAACTGCTTCAGCCCAAAACACATTAGACATTTTAGCATGTAAGAGCATACAATGAGCCTTCTCAAGAAGAGTTCTATTCATCCTCTCGGCAACTTTATTCTACTGTGGTGTGTTTCTGACCGTTTTATGTCTTGCGATCCTATGAACCTTGCAGAAATCATTGAACTCTTTAGTGCAAAACTCCAAGCCATTGTCAGTGCAAAGATACTTGATTTTTCTCTCCATTTGATTCTCAATCAAAATCTTCCATTCTTTAAATGCTTCAAAAGCATCACCTTTTGCCTTCAAGAACTGCACCCAAACCTTCGTGAAAAATCATCAATGAATATGAGAAAATACCTCTTACCTACTTTTTATAGAAACTTAGAGGACCCATAAATCTGACTAAATGTAGTCTAGCATCTCTCTAATCTTGTGCTTGTCAGTACTGAAGTTGCCTTCTTCTGTTTTCTTAAGACGTAGTGCTCACAAAATTTAAGTGTGCTGATATTCTCACCATTCAAAAGGTTGTGGTTGCTCAACATCTCCATTTTCGTGTGCTCATATGACCTAGTCTTATGTGCCATAATATTACCTTGTCATCATCAGATAACTGCATTGTAGATGCATTTATAAAGACAACAATGTTGCTTCCTACTAGTGTGTAGAGGCCATCCTGTAGCTTGGCCTTCAACATGACTAAAGACCCTTTAGTCACTTTCATAGTTACTCTTTCACTCATGTACTTGTAACCTTATTTATCCAGAGTACCCAGAGAGGTAAAATTCTTCTTTAAATCAATAACAAGATGGACTTCTATAATAGTCCTCACGATCTCACCATGGCAAGGAACCCGAATCGAATCACTGTCAACTATTTTACAAGTTGCATTATTGTTCATTATTACGGTTCCTCACATGTCTCATAACTGTTGAACCAATCTCTTCGAAATGTCATATGCAGAGTACAATCGGGGTCTAACACTCATTTGTTGTCATACACTCCACTATTGCATGATGTTGTCAGTACATAATCATTATCAGAATCATGTACCTGCTTAACAAAAGATGCACTCACCTTCTCTTTGAACTTTGACATAGGGCAATCTCGTTTAAAGTTCCCCTTCTTGTGACAGCCCCAACACTCTACATTCTTATTGTTCACATGAGACTTTGATCTGTACTTTGATTTTTCCCCTTCCCTGTTGGCTAGTACGGCCTCTCACAAAGATCCCATTAGCTTCGTCGTCTTTGCCTCCTTCAAAATGCCTCCGCACATCACAAGAGTTAAGTGCTTGCCGCACTTGCTCGGGCATCTTGCTATACATCATTGAATTCTCATTAGCACGATATTTTGAATTTAATGAAAATAGCAAAGCACATGTAAGCATCTCCTCATCCTTTTTAATTCCAGCAGTCTATAAGTACATCATCACAAGTTTATTGAACGTATCTAGATGGTATTGAAACAAAGTACCTGACTCCATCTTAAATGTGTGAAGACGTTGTTGTAACAACATCCTTGTTTTCACCGAATGGTCTGGTAAAGCCCTTCCATTCTTTTCCATAACTGTTTGGCCGTCTCTTTGGTACTTGTACTCACTTCACAAAGCACGTTAGGTGAAAAAAACAGTTGGATTACACTTAATGCATCTCCTTCAATCTTCTCCTTGTCAGATTTTGATGTGTCATCGACATACTTTCCGTCAATAGCATGGATTGAACCTTTCCTCTTTAGTAATGTCATCATCTGGATCTTTCAGATATTGAAGTTGTAGCGCCCACTAAATCTATTAATTTCAAACTTCATGGAACTCATCGTTACTTGTAAGTATTTGAAAATACAGAAATTCAAAGTAATTCTTTTCTGATGTGGAAGTTCAGATTGTGCTGCAACCATAGAGCATACTCAGATAGAACCTTGACTTTAACCAATTGTTAACGAAAATGTGAAAATCAAGAACAAGGAGGAACAATAATTTTTAACGTGGTTCGAATTAGAATGATCCTACGTCCACAAGAGAACAACTGCATGTATATTAACAAAGAAAATGCAGAGATCCCAAATACATCTAAGAGAATTGCTCTACTAATTTTCTACTCTTCTAATGTATTTTGCTATGAGTTTAGGATGATTTTTACAATGAAGAATGACCATCCTTTTATAAGTGACCAAACTTGGGCTCCAAGCACAAAGAAAAGAAATACAAAATTTGTCTTCTACAAATTTTAGCTTGCTCTCCAAATTTAATTCTTAGTCAAGTAAATTGGCACATGAAATTTTCTTCCATTGGGTTTGAACCCACAATGGACCAAATCAACTCTTTCAGTTACTCTGAAGATCAACTTTTGTGAGTCTAATAACACTCCATTTTAAGGAATCTTCTAACTCAACCTTGCTCTTCTTATTTTGTTACTTATTTTTCTATCATTGTTGTTTAAGGAGTGGTCGAAATCGATTATGGGCTATCACAAGAAGACATCTATAGAAAAAATAATAGGGATACATAAGAAATACAACATATCAAAATTTGGTTATGCAACAAAGTGTGAACTTGCCCATTTTCTGGTGTAGACTCAACAATAGAGGACTGTCGTTAGCAATTTTTAAGCTTAAAGGAGTGGTGCAACTATGAAATTACAGAAAATTCATATTGGAGATGTTGAAATTTGGTAGTACTAGGACATATTGCGAGTATCAACCTTGCACTTGGAGTAGTATCCGACATATGTCGTTTGATATTTTTGAAAAATCCGAGCAACATAAGTTTATTAAGTATTGCTAATATTATTAATAGATCTTTACCTAAGAATCAAAATAGGACCAATCCAAACAAAAAAAAATAATCGAAAAAAGTAGTTCAAACAGATTCAAATACCCACAAATAAAAAAAAAAACCTTTTTCTAGTGGAAAGTATAAAAAATAAAAGACAATTGAAATTTAACAAAGTCTTATGAAGGATTTTTAACTAAAAAACAAGAACACAATAATTAAAGAGGCTTTTTTTTAATACTAATAAAGATACTAAATCATAAGATAATCATACGCAATTCACCAAACTTTGTGAAAAGAGACTAAATCAAAAAGGAAACTCGCCAGAGATGACTTCAAGAACAACCTGCTTCTCAGTGAAACAATGAAAGAGAAAACCTAGCTTCAGTTTTTGGAAAAATGAAAGGGGCGCAATTTAAACTTGTGGAAATAGAAAATAAAAAATTGGGAAACTTCTACAACTTTTTGACGGAAACAAAAATATCCCAATTTTTTGACGGAAAACTGAAAAAGAAAATTCTATTTTCGCCCACAATTGCATAAGTTATTATTAAATTAAGTACATTAGCAACAATAAACAAATATCATTACCATTTTTTTTAAATAACAAAAAATTAATTAAATTGTTGCCATTTATTAAAATTGGACAACAATTTCATGATTGTTGCAAAAACGTTATTGAAATTTTATTATATTTATTATATTAATAATATAATATAGCAACAGTATTAAAATATTTGGAAAGAACAAAAATGTTGTCGGGAAAAATTAAAAGATATACCAACAATTAAATCAAGTTGTTGCTATTTATATTAATATAAGCAAACAATAATATAGTTTTGCTAAAAAGTTGTTATTAATTCAATAATTTCTTGTAGTCAAGGGCAAACCTACGTGGAAGTTAGGGGGTTCACTCGAATCCCTTGGGTCAAAAAATTATACTGTATATATAAGACAAACTTATGCTTTTGTGAGTATATAACTTAAAAGGAACCCCCTCAACACTGAAGATAAGCGTAGCTCACAGGTTAAGGGGTTCATTGATAACCAAAATGGTTTGAGTTCAATTCCTATTGTATGCAACATTTTTCCACCTTTTTTTTCCTTTGAAAAAGCTCAGATGGGTTCTAATTTTGGGCTTAGAATACCCAGTAAAGGGCCTATTGTTTTTAGATTCAATCTAAAGTTGTATATTTTTATTTTTCATCATTTTTTTTATGCTATTTCTTTTTCTTAATGTCTTTTAAATTTACTAGCCACATTTTCTTTTATATTCTTATCTTTTATTCTTCTTATTTATATTGCTCATTTTATTTCCACATAACTCTCTTCTCATGTACTAACTCAAAGAAACTCTTTTAAAAAATGATGAATTATTATTATACTTGAAATTGAATTAAAAAAATATTATGTAAAATAAAATAAATTAAGATTAATCGAATGGAAAAATTTAAAAGTCGTGAATATCCTTTTAACAAAATATATTTAATTAATTTTGTTCTTCTTAATTTCATAGTATCTCTTTCTTATTTTTATTTCAATTCGATTCAAAAAGATGAAAAGTAAATTAAACTTATTTGATTTATTCATCATTTGTCTTTTTATAAATGATTAACCTAGTAAATTGAATTAAATGAACTAAAAAAAAGCGACCATGTTATTTATGTATCTTTTGAAGATGCATTATAATATTAGTAACTCAATATTTACACCTTTTTAAAGAATCTTGGTGGCTTTTAAAGTAACATATAATTGAATGGGCACAAATTTAAAATTTAGAAAAAGTTCAAAAAAATAATGTAGAAAATTGCAAAATAAAAGAAAAAAATACTAGAAATTTTAAAAGCTCGATGGAGTAAGGTAAAAGTAGAAAGAACCTAAACGCAGGTTGGGTTGATTTATCATCTTGTAATTTTTACGTGTTTACTTCTTTATACTTTGAACCCCCTTCACAGAAATCCTTGGTCCGCCACTGCTTGTAGTGTATTCTTTCCTCTCAAAAATTGTGTAACCCTTTGAATATTGAATTAATACTTATTTATACCGCACATATTTAATCTATGGACAAATATAACCTTTAGCCAAAATAAATTCGACCCGCTCATCTTTTTGGCCCTATGATATATGGGTCAGGTAGTGTGGCCGCTCTACGCATGATCAAATTTCTAGAAGCCAATTTTTTTGCTTTTCTCTTTTTCTTTTTAACTGGTGCGACATAGGCCTGGTAGCGTAGCTGCCGCGCATACGCCCTTGTCAAGTTTTTCTTTATTTTTCTATATTCATTTAGCTCAATGACTACCGAATGCGATCTTGATCATTTCATTGAACTTCTACTCAGACTTCAAAGCTAACAAGTCTATTTTTGCTCCAAACATGCCTATTAGTTCTGACATATTTGAT
>JAJOOR010033464.1:0-15157 GCA_036250505.1 Solanum acaule | reverse complement strand
TTATGCTTAAGTTGTTGGTAGTTTGATGTATGCAATGGTGTGTACAAGACCAGATATTGCTCATGTTGTTGGTATTGTTAGCCGTTTTCTTTCTAATCCGGGAAGAGAGCATTGGAATGTTGTAAAGTGGATTATGAGATATCTTTGTGGCACTTCTAGTCTGAGTTTGTGTTTTGGGATAGGAAAACCTATTCTTTGTGGTTATACTGATTCAGACATGGCTGGTGATGTTGATACTCGTAAGTCTACTTCAGGCTACTTGATTACTTTTGCGGTAGGAGCTGTGTCTTGGCAATCTAGGTTGCAAAAATGTGTTGCTTTATCTACTACAGAGGCTAAGCTTATTGCAGCTGTTGAAGCATGCAAAGAGTTAATCTGGATGAAGAGATTCTTAGGGGAACTTGGTTGTGCTCTAGAGAGGTATGTGCTTTATTGCGACAGTAAAAGTGCTATTCATCTTGGCAAGAATTCTACATTTCATGATAGGCCTAAACACATTGATTTGAGGTATCATTGGATTCGAGATGTGTTGGATTCTAAGTTGCTTAAATTTGAAAAGATCCATACCAATGATAATGGTTTCGACATGATGACTAAAGCTTTGCCAAGAGGGAAGTTTGAAGAATGTTGCATGATCGCCGGGATGGCGGTTTCCTCCACATAGTCGCTAGGGGGAGAATTGTTAGATCTTGGGACTTTTTCCCTTCCTATGTGGATAAATAAAAGTCCAAGGTTTTGGGTCTTCCTTCCTTTTCTTTTGTGGATAAATTTAGCCCAAATTTGACTAGCGACTTTGTACATAAGCCCAATATTATGGTGCATATGTAAGACTTTATTTTAGGTCTTATTGAAGAAGAATCACAAGAGATTGAGAGCAGCCATGTAGAGAGAAAAGTGAGAAAGTGTAGATTTTCGCACAAGCCCTAGCAGCCAATTTCAAATCGCGATTCCCGCTTCGTTTCTTATCTGATTGTGCTGATGTTTGGACAGCTTGTTCCTTTCAACTTAATATTTGATTGGCAACTGAGAGAGAGTGATTTGGAGCCCTGTAGGTCCAAATTTTTGCTCGTGAACAGTAGCTGCGGGTTTGGTGTTTTTGCTTCTTTTATTTCTCTAGTTTTTGGTGCTATCTTAGAGTTGTATTGCTCATTATTTGGCACTTTGTTGGTGGCCATTTTGGAGAACACTTTTTTTACTCTTGTTGATTTTTAGTGAAACTTTGGCCTTGTGGTTATTACTCTTCACACCGAAGAGGCTTTCCACGTTAAATTTGGCGTCTCATGTGTTGATTTGTTTTGCTTGCTATGGTTGATTTGTTTGCTGCCCAAAGAGTTTTATTCTTGCATTATTTTGTCTTCTCACGGTTCAAATAGAAGGGACTGTTTTGACTTGGATTTTCTTTCGCTATTGCCCTGTCGTGCACATTTATTTTGTGCTTGCATTTCCCAACAAAGTGGTATCAGAGCATTGGGTTGTTGTTGATTATCTATTTGAATAATGTAGTCAAATATGAGCAATATGGCATGTATCAAGCATACTGAGAATCGCTGAATAAAACATGTACTATGCGGAAGCTAAAACATGGATAACTGAAGTGGGGAATACCCAACTAGTCTGAATGTATAAACCATACTAAGAGTTTAATAACAACTGAAAGTTAAACTTAACAATTCAAGCTAATTCTACTACTATGTCTGAAAATCCTCTAACTGAGTTGAGTTGTTGGGACATGCTCCCCAGCTAACTCTAACCAAACTGAAAACTGAATAAAAAGACTAGAATGAAAGCATGTTTATTGTCCTCGATGTATAAGGACTCACCATTGAAGCTGCTGAAATGCGGACCAAGAGCCGACCTAAGCGCGATCTAAATGGTGAGTACCTGCACCTACATCATGAAAGGATGTAGCGCAGAGTATGCGTCAGTACTTTGAATGTACTGAGCATGCAGGATATAGATACTAAGCTGAACAAGTATATATAAGCTGAAACAAGGCATAACTGAGCAATATTGTAAACTGAACAATAATGTAAATACTGAAAATATAACTGAAAAGCTAAACTGAATGCAATGACCAAGTGCTAATCATGAACATGACATGCTAAACAGAATAATGAAGTATATACTGAAAACCTGGTCAATGCACTAGGATTCTGATTGTGGGAACTACTATTAACCGACATAAAACCATGTGAGCTAAACATGGAGTCCGATGTATATGCCCCATCGAGAGGACCCAATGTACCTTGTCAGGGGTATAAAGGCATGACTGGCGTGATAACTAAATCTGATGCCCAATAGAGGGGGCTTATACTCCTACGGGGGCACATAATTCTGGGACTATAAGGGTACGCTGAACCCTAGTCCAACTATCGGTGCTAAGTCTACTCCCAATTGAATATGCATATGACACAAATGTAATTGAATTACTGAATAACTCAAAATACTGACATGTAATCTGAGAATGCAATATTTATATACTGATAATGTGATATTCAAAATCTAGAACATGATTATCTGTTTAATTGACCTAGCAAGTGTAATTCGTGAACTAAGAGAATTTATAAAAACTAAGTGTAACACCCCGTATCTGAGACAGACCAGAATGCAGATTTCCAAAAGTGCAAATGCCACCGACGGAGGCCACCTATGGACCGTAGGTTGGACCACGATTTGTGGACCAGGTCCGTGGAACGTGATCCGTAGAAAAACCCCAAAAAACCCCGACCGTAGGTGGGACTAAGGCCTGTGGAATGTGGTCCGCAAAAAAACCCCAAGAAACCCCGACCGTAGGTGGGACCACAGTCCGTGGAACGTGGTCCGCAGAAAATAAAAACCCAGAAAACCCCAACCCACGGCCAAGACCTACGAACCATGGGTTGAACCACGGTTCGTGGATCGTGGTCTGCAAAACCTATCCTCTGAAGCCAAATAACGGTGAACCAGGACGGACCGTAATGTGGACCACGATCTGTAGATTAGGTCCATCGATTGGTCCCGACAACTTTTAAGTCAAGGTCTTTTTGGTATTTTCCCTATGCGTTGGATCCTTAAACTACGTAGTTTTTGTTAGTTTTAGCCTAGTAACTAAATTAGAACTTACCTTAGTCAATTCATTCTCTAAAATTCATCCAATTGGAATGAAAAGAGGAGAAAAAAGTCGAGCAATAGGGTTTCATCAGTTCCATCCCCAAAATTGAAAGATTTTTCCGTGAAATTCATCACCAAGTATGTAGGATTTCACTAGTGGGTTCCTTTCACCCATTAGGTCCCTAGATTTCAGTCAGAATCTTGATTCCCTTAATATTATCTAGACCTATGGTTTCTTGAATGTTGAAATTGTTGGGTTTTAGCTGTTAGAATTATCCAAATTAGATTACCATATTGTTGCTTAGTTTCTTGCATGATATTCAGAACCCTAGTTGTGTAGATTCATTTAGTTCATGAATTACACATGTTAGGTCAGTCTAACAGATATACATGCTTCAGTTTACGAATGTCACATTATCAGTTATAATTGTTACATTCTCAGAGTTTGCATGTCAGTAATTGAGCTATCCAGTACTTCATTATTTCAGTCATAATATTGCTCATATACATTCTAATTGAGAGTAGGCTTACACCGAGTGGACTAGGGTTCAGCGTACCCGAATAATCCAGAACTACGTGCCCCCATATGTTTATAAGTCCCCACTATGGGCATTACCTTTTAGTGATCACGTCAGTCATGTCTCTATATCTCTGACAGGGTATATTGGGTCCTCTAGATAGGGCGTATACATCGAACTCCACATTTAGCTCATGTGGTTTTATGTCGGTTATTAGTAGCTCCCATAATCAAATTTTAGTGTATTGACCAGAATATCAGTTACAGTTTAGTCTTCAGTTTTCAGCATGTTATAAACCTGGTCATTGCATTTAGTTAGTTCATATTTAGTATGTTTAGCATATTTATCATGTTCAGATTATATCATTGCTTTACCGCTTTGTTCAATATATGTTTATTTAGATTTACTCTATCCTGCATGCTTAGTACCTTTCAAGTACTGACGCATACTCTGCGCTACATCTTCTCGTAATGTAGGTTCAGGTCCTCAGCTTTCAGATCACGCATAGATCGGTTCCCGATCTCCATTTCAGCAACATCAGTGGTGAGTCCTCATTCTTCAAAGACGATTGACATGATTAGCTTTTCTACTTTTAGTCTTTAGTCTCAATTTTTGCTAGATCTAGCTGCGGAATGTCCCAACATTTCTAGTCAGTTAGAGGCTTTATTTCTGACATAGTTAGATTCAACTTTAGCTTTGGAGTTTGCTAATTCAGTTGTCATTAAACTCAAAGTTCATTTATTCAAATATTAATGGGTATTCCCCATCATTCCAGTTTTATGATGTTTAAAGCTTCCGCACAGTACTTTTTTAATTCAGTTATCTTTAAGTATGCTTATGATATGCCAGCAGGGTTAGCTTGGGGTCACTCGTGATCCTAGGTGTCGTGTCTGCGTCCTGGGGTAGTTTCGGGGAATGATAAACTTGGTATTAGAGCACTAGGTTTAAGATTCCTAGGATGTCTAAAATCCCGCACTAAGTAGAGTCCTTTTCATGGGTGTGAAGTGCACCAGATCTAATAAGAGGGAGGCTACAAAGTGTTTTTAGGAAAACTTCACTTTCTTGTTACTTTTATCGTGCACAAGGTATGATCTAATTCCTCGTTCTAATCCATCCTTATGAGCTTAAGATCATGCCTCCTCGTAGAGCTTACGCAAGGAATGTTAATGCACGCAATGCTAACATAGTTCCTCTAGTCCCAGACCATAAGGTTTCGAACGCAGAGTTTCTGAATGTGATTCATCTTTTGGCTCAGAGTATGACCAACAAGAACAATCAGCAGGTTCCAGTTCCTACTAATAGAAATGGTGGATTTGTGGTACACTCAGTGGAAAGACAACAGGGGCTACTTTGTCTTTTGTAACTCTATTTAGTAGTAAACTTCGCTGTCATTCCAAAAACTCTCTCAGAACCTTTCTCAGTCTCTACTCCAGTCGGGTATACAGAAATTGCCCTGTCACAGTCTCTCAAAAAGTACCTCAGCAAATCTTGTAGAGTTAGAAATGGTAAATTTTGATATCATTCTAGGCATGGATTGGTTACATTCCTGTTATGCCTCAGTCGATTGTAGAACTAGGATTGTTCGTTTTCAGTTTCCAGATGAGCCAATCTGAGAATGGAAGGATAGTAGCTTAGTGCCTATGGGTCAATTCATTTCTTACCTTAAGGCCAAAAAGATGATCTTTAAAGGGTATCTCTATCATCTAGTTCGAGTCAAGGATTCAAGCTCTGAAACCCAAACTCTTAAGTCAGTTCCAGTAGTTAATGAGTTTCCAGAAGAAAGCTCCTCCCGAAAGGGAAATCGACTTCGAAATTGATCTCCTTCCATATACCCAGCCTATTTATATTCCTCCTTAAAGAGTGGCTCCAGCTGAGCTTAAGGAATTGAAGGAACAGTTGAAAGACCTTCTAGATAAGGGCTTCATCAGACCCTGTATTTCCCCATGGGGTGCACCAGTGTTGTTCGTGAAAAAGAAATATAGTTCTCTCAGGATGTGCATTGACTATCGACGGTTGAATAAGGTCACAATCAAGAATAAGTATCCCATCCCCAAGATTGATGAATTGTTTGACCAACTTCAGGGTGCTAGTCATTTTTTAAAGATAGACCTCAGATCTGGTTATCATCATCTCAGAGTCAGAGATAGTGACATCTCGAAAACGGCCTTCAGAACTTGGTATGGTCATTATGAATTTGTAGTTATGTCATTTGGACTAACAAATGCTCATGCAACTTTCATGGATTTGATGAACAGAGTGTTCAGGCAGTATTTGGACTTGTTGTTATCATCTTTATTGATGATATCCTCATTTACTCTAGGAATGAGGAATAACATGTTACTCATTTAAGAGTTGTCCTGCAAACTCTCAAAGATCGCCAATTATTCGCTAAGTTTAGCAAATGTGAGTTTTGGTTGAAATCTATTGCTTTCCTTGGGCATATTGTGTCTAGCGAAGGGATACAAGTAGATTCTTAGAAAATAGAGGCAGTGAAGCAATGGCCCAAACCTACTTCTCCTACAAATATCAGAAGTTTCTTGGGTTTGGTGGGTTACTACAAAAGGTTTGTGGAAGGATTTTCATTCATAGCTTCTCCATTGACTAAGTTAACTCAGAAAAAGATCAAGTTTCAGTGGTCAGATGATTGTGAGAAGAGCTTTGCAGATCTGAAAACTAGGTTGACTACAACTTCTGTTTTGACACTACCAGAGCGTTTAGACGGTTATGTTATCTATTGTGATGCATCCAAAGTCGTCCTAGGTTGTGTGTTGATGCAGCGAGGTAAGGTTATAGAGTATGCTTCTAGACAACTTAAGGCACATGAGAAGAACTATCCAACTCATGACCTCGAGCTTGCAGCAGGGGTATTTGCCCTTAAAATTTAAAGACATTACTTATATGGTGTTCACGTAGATGTGTTCACAAACCATAAGAGCCTTCAGTATGTGTTCACCTATAAAGATTTTAATCTTCGCCAGAGGAGATGGCTTGAGTTCCTCAAGGACTATGATATGAATGTACTTTACCATCCTTGTAAGGCCAATGTAGTACAAGATGCTCTTGGCAGACTATCTATGGGTAGTGTAGCGCATGGTGAGGAAGAAAGGAAAGAATTAGCGAAGGATGTTCATCGGCTTACTCGCTTAGGAGATTACCTCATGAGCATATCATATGATGGTGTAACAGTTCAGAATGGGTCAGAATTTTCATTGTTAGCGGAGGTTAAAGAAAAACAAGACAACGATCTTATATTGCTTCAATTGAAGGGTGCAGTTCATCAGCAAAAAGTTAAGGTTTTCTCCCGAGGGGAAAATGGTGTGCTTCGTTATCAGGGTCGTTTATGTGTTCCTAAGGTAGGTGAGTTGAGACAACAGATTCTTATAGCAGCCCATAACTCCAGATATTGTATTCATCCAGGAGCCACTAAGATGTACCGTGAACTGCGGGAAGTCTTTTGGTGGAATGGCATGAAGAAAGATATAACAAATTTTGTGGCTAAGTGCCCCAATTGTCAGCAAGTGAAGGTAGAAGATTAGAAACCAGGAGGTATGACTCAAGAGATCAATATTCCTACATGGAAGTGGGAAGTGATCAATATGGACTTCATTAAAGGTTTACCTCGTACTCATAGACAACATGACTACATTTGGGTGATAGTAGACAAAGTCACTAAGTTTGTGCACTTTTTGGCTGTTAAGACTATAGATTTGGCGGAGGACTACGCCAAGCTTTACATTAATGAGATAGTCAGGTTACATGGGGTCCCTTTGTCTATCATCTCAGGACTCAAATAGAGGTCCTCAATTTACCTCTCATTTCTGGAAGTCATTTCAGAAAGGTCTTGGTACTCAAGTTAATCTTAGCACAACATTTCATCCACAGACGGATGGTCGGGCAGAGCGTACCATTCAGACCTTAGAGGAAATGTTGAGAGCCTGTGTGATCGACTTCAAGGGTAGTTGGGATGATCACCTTCCTCTTATAGAGTTTGCCTACAATAATAACTACCATTCTAGTATGCAGATGGGCCCTTATGAGGCATTATATGGGCGTAGATGTACATCTCAAGTTGGTTTGTTTAAAGTAGGTGAAGCAGCGTTGATAGGGCCAGATTCGGTTCATGATGGCATGGAAAATTTTTAGCTCATCAGAGATAGACTTAAGACAGCCCAGAGTTGCTAGAAGTCCTATGCAGATGTAAGGAGAAGGGACTTGGAGTTCCAAATTGAAGATTGGGTTTTCCTGAAAGTTTCACCTATGAAGGGGGTGATGAGATTTGGCAAGAAAGGGAAGCTCAGTCCTAGATATGTAGGCTCTTACAAGATCTTGAAAATAGTTGATAACGTGGCTTATGAGTTAAAGTTGCCAGCAGAACTAGCAGCAGTACATCCGGTCTTTCACATTTCGTTGTTGAAGAAGTGTATGGATGATCAAACATCCATAATACCATTGGAAAGTGTAGTTGTGACGGATAGTCTCACTTATGAGGATGTGCCAGTGTAGATTCTTAATCGTCAGGTTCGAAGGTTGAGAAACAAAGAAGTCTCTTTCGTAGAGGGAGCTACTTGGGAAGCAGAAACAGCCATGAAGGACAAGTATCCTCATCTCTTTCCTTCCGATTCCATTTGATGAGTCCACAATTTTGACTCATTTAGGGCTTTATTTTAATAGATTTAGTGTCTTCAAATGCATATTTTGTGCCAATAACTGATGTAAATCCTTGATTTTCAAGTATTTGGATTGAGGAACAAAGCATGGACACTTATGAGCAAAAAGGATCGAGGCAATTGAAAGAACGAAGAAAATAGGGACTGATGATCGCCTAACCCATTGGGCAAGTCACCGAATGGCCATAATCTCGCCTAAAGTTCCAGTGTGCCAAGCCCTGAAGGAGAAAATCAAGTCGGCGATAGAAAGGAGCAGTAGGTGAGTCGCTGAACGGTTTCGCGATGTAGTGCTACATCACCCAAAGTTACAGAACTTGAAGTTGTTGTAGGCCAAAGCAAAAAGGCGATGGAATTGACCAAAGGGCAGATCACCGAGTGGATCGGTGATCCCGACTTATTGCGCCGAATGATCCTTCGCAGCATATTTTTGGCGACTATAAATACATTTTTAAATTCTTAGTTTAGTATGAGTTATCAGTGATCAGGATATCCTGTTTCATATATTCCAACAATTCATCCCTCTGATGGAACATATTAGACTCATTCACATTATTATACGGTATGAAACCTTTACGCCTTTTCCACACATTCAGCGCAAGAGAGTTAATGGACTAAAGCGAATGCTGCTCTTAATTGCTGCTTATTGGTGTTCGATAGAAACCAATTTGATTCGGGGTAAACTGTTCGAGAGAAAGTTTATCCCCACTAAAGTCTAGCTTATTCATTAATTTACAGCTATTTACTATCAATTGCAATCATCCATTTGTCTACCTTATCCAATAATCCAATCACATCCTAAGAACCCATCTCTTTACTTGTTCCTTAATGTTAATTGTTGTTGTTGTAGTTGATAATTACAATCAAAACCCCCATATTTGACACTTGTGTCCCCCTTAATTTGAAACCATGCTTTATTCATAAATGTTTTTACCTATGATTGACTTGAACATATTTGTACTTGGCTCTTGAATCTTAAGCACATACCACTCCATGTGGGATTCGACCCCAACTCACTTAGTTGGGTTATTTTACTGACTAACGATCATTGGCACTTAGTATTGGAAAACGTGTCCTGATACGTGAAATCAAATTAAGTTGGTTAAGATTCTTGGGAGTGGTGTTGGGACCACGACCGTAGTGGGACCACGACCCATGGACCAAGTTTGTGGAACGTGGTCCGCAAAAAACCCCCACCGTAGGTGGGACCACGGTCCATGGACCAGGTTCGTGGAACATGGTCCGCAGAAAAAAAAACTAGAAAACCCCGACCCACGGCCAGGACCCACGGACCGTAGGTTGAACCACGATCTATGGACCAGGTTCGTGGGACGTGGTCCGCAGAACCCATCCTCTGAAGTCAAGCAACGGCTGACCAAGACGGACCGTAGGGTGGACCAGGTTCCTCGGTTGGTCCTGACAGCTTTTAAGTCAGGATCGTTTTGGTCTTTTCCCTATGCGTTGGATCCCTAAACTACGTCGTTTAACCCCTAAACTATGTAGTTTTTGTCAGTTTTAGCCTAGTAACTAAATTAGAACTTACCCTAATCAATTCATTCTCCAAAATTCATCCAATTAGAACTAAAAGAGGAGAAAGAAGTCGAGCAATCCTAGTTTAAGAACGCAACAGGGTTTCGTCAGTTCCATCCCCAAAATCAAAAAAATTCTCCGTAAAATTCGTCACCAGGTATGTGGGATTTCACTAGTGGGTTCCTTTCACCCATTAGGTCCCTAGATTTCAGTCAAAATCTTGACTCCCTTAATATTATCTAGACCTAGGGTTTCTTGAATGTTAGAAATTATTGGGTTTTAGCTGTTAGAATTATCCAAATCATATTACCATATTGTTGCTTAGTTTCTTGCATGATACACAGAACCCTAGTTGTGTAGATTTGTTTAGTTAATGAATTACACATGCTAGCTCAGTCTAAATAGATATACATGTTTCAGTTTATGAATTTCACATTATCAGTTATAATTGTTGCATTCTCAGAGTTTGCATGTCAGTAATTGAGCTATCCAGTACTTTAGTATTTCAGTATTTCAGTCATAATATTGCTTATATACATTCTAATTGGAAGTAGTTTTAGATCGAGTGGACTGGGGTTCAACGAACCTGAATAGTCCCAGAACTACGTGCCCCTATAGGTTTATAAGTCCCCTCAGTAGGCATTACATTTTAGTAATCACGCAGTCATGCCTCTATACCTCTGGCAGGGTATATTGGGTCCTCTCGATGGAGCGTATACATCGGACTCCACATTTAGCTCATGTGGTTTTATGTAGGTTATTAGTAGCTCTCACAATCAGATTCTAGTATATTGACCAGGCTATCAATTACAGTTCAGTCATCAGTTACAACATGTTATAAACATGGTCTTTGCATTCAGTTAGTTCATATCCAGTATGTTTAGCATATTTATCATGTTTAGATTATATCATTGTTTTGTTGCTTTGTTTAGTTATATGTTTATTCAGCTTTACTCTATCATGCATGCTCAGTACCTTCCAAGTACTAATGCATACTTTGTGCTACATCTTCTCGTGATGTAGGTTCAAGTCCTCACCTTTCAGATCACGCATAGATCGGTTCCCGATCTCCATTTCAGTAGCATCAGTGGTGAGTCCTCATTCTTCGAGGTCGATTGACATGATTATCTTTTCTACTTTTATTCTTTAGTTTCAGTTTTTGCTAGATCTAGCTGGGGCATGTCCCAGCATTTCTAGTTAGTTACTAGTTAGTTAGAGGCTTTATTTCAGACATAGTTAGATTCAGTTTTAGCTTTGGAGTTTGATATTTCAGTTGTCATTAAACTCACAGTTCATTTATTCAGATATTAATGGGTATTCCCCATCATTTCAGTTTTATGATGTTTAAAGCTTCCGCACAGTACTTTCTTAATTCAGTTATCTTTAAGTATGCTTATGATATGCCAGCAGGGTTAGTTTGGGGTCACTTGTGATCATAGGTTCTGTGTCCGCGTCCTGGGGTAGCTTCGGGGCGTGACACTAGGGTTCTGGGTTTCATAAAAAGGAATTAAGCAACTTTCCAAGAAACAAGCTACTTCGATTTGGGATACTACAACAACTAAATCACAGTAAATATCCAATCTTTTAGAAACCCTAGGTCTAAACAAGATATGGAGTATCAAGGAACTGACTAAATTCTATGGACCTAGTGGATGAAAGAAACCCACTAGCGAAATCCAACACACTTGGTGACGAAATCCACAGAGAAATGGCAAACCTTCTGACTATTCTTGGGAAACTGGCCCCTCTTTCTTCTCTTTTTGCTTTAAGTTTGGATGTTTTTTGGTGAATAAAGGTTTTGGTTAGGTTTTGACTAGATTATTAGGCTTAAAATGACTAAAATGATGTAGTTTAGGCTTTAAACGACATAGTTTAGGTGCCTAACGCATAGGGGAAAAGACCAAAATGACCTTGACTTAAAATCTGATGAGGGCCGAACACGGAGCCATTGACGGACCGTTAAAGGGACCACGGTCCATCAAGTGGGTCGTGGTTGATGGCCACTGTCTACTGGTTCTTGGCACCCCCATCTACGGTCCACTTCACGGACCGTGTGAAGGACCATAGACCATGAAGGCCATCGTGGTTCTTCACTTGGGGCAAGGAGTCTGCTGGCTCAAGACGATGGACCCATCCAGGGCCCGTCAACAAGAGCACGGTCTGTAGTGGGCTCCGTGGTTTGATGCCTGAGTTCTGGTGGTTCTGCCTCGCTTCCACGAGCCATACCACAGCTCGTGGGGGGCTCCGTGGTCCACCATTGTTGGCTGGGTATGAACCACGAGCAGGTCGAAGGACCTTGGTTCCTTCCACGGTCTATGAACCTCTCCGTGGTTCACCTAATTTTCTATTGTTCAGGTCTACTAAGCTTTGAGGTGTTACATAACATGTATATTGGGTAGAAACAACAAACAACATGCAATTTAAAGGAAACACAGTGGTAGAGAGAAATGACATCAATATATATATATATATATACATAAATAAGAATCCAATCTCATGGCCTAGTTGATGAAACTACAAAGCTACTCTATAAGTACAAGTCTCAACAGTACAGACTTGTCTCGAATATAAAAGACTAGTCGGAAAACTATATAAAAGGAGATGAGCCGAACTAGGACACTATCAGCTCACTCTCAATCTCTGAAGATCTCCGCAGCTGACCCGAGTCAACGTTGTCAGCTGGCTCTAGGATTTGGATCAAGAAAATATATGCATAGTAAAGTATGAGTACCACAACAACAGGTACCTTGTAGAAATCATAGGCCGACTGAGCTTGGAGAGTAAAGACAATATAAACAACGAGAAAGTAATAGAAACTAGAGGTCAAACAAGCGAAGTGATTACCGAAGACTAACTATAAAGCTCACGATCCTAGAAACGGATGAAACTAAAAAGTAAACCAGCTAACTACAAGACAACCTAACTAGACCCCCATAAACTTAGAAGGTAAGCTTGTGCATGATTTGAAAGTAATTAACCCAAATAGACCATCATAATCTCAATAAGTACACAAAAGAGCTACAACTATTTATGAACGAGAGTAGGTGCAATCCAGAACAGGAGAAAATGTAACCCAAAACTTGAACCGAAGATAAGACGTTCCAAAGAACCCAATAGAACCACACTGACATGTTTCAACCCGACTAGGAGTAATGTGCCTAAAACTTGGTTACAATATGTCCAGTACTCGAATTGCGGTTATAAGGACAACCACAGAAGAATCGCATAACAAAAGTCACCATCAGAAAGGATAACTTGGATCAAGACCCAACCCCACAGTTGCCAAAGATTCACTCCAAGTCGTGTTGGGTATTAATTTCCCAGAGTTTCTTACCATAAATAGGTTTTCCTTTTAGAAAAATGTTTAAGTTTTGACTAGTTTTTTTCTGGTAGGAAAAGGTTTAGGACTCTATAAATAGAGGCTTGTTCTTTCTAACTTAATAAGCATTCACAATGTAGTCCTATGGGCTTTGAGAGTTTTGGTTAGGGGGAGAATTTGTGGGATACAAGTTTGATACGTTATCACTTGTGTGAACCTCTCATATATTCTGAGTGAATTGGTTGAGGTTATTTTTCTCTATGTTTTGTACTCTTATTTATAGTAGATTGCTCATCTCCTTTGTGGATGTGGGTCGATTGACTGAACCACGTTAAATCTTTGTGTCTTTTGGCATATTTCTTGTTTGTCTTCTTACTCATGGTATTTCGAGGGTTGCTTTGCTAGCTTCCACGTGGCACTTGCTTATTTTCGATCCTAACAAGTGATATCAGAGTAATAATGGAGCCAGGTTCAGGTGGTTCGATAATCGATGATTGAACTAGGTTAAAAATTGGGTGTTCATCTTGGCGGGTGTAGTTCTAGCTGCAACTTTTTTGACAGTAATGAAGATTTTTGTTGGAGAAATTATTTTAGAAAGGTTTTTTGTGTCGAGACATAGATTTTGCAGAGGAGATTATGGAGAGGAGATGCACTATTAAAGATTATGTGAAGAAGGTGAACAAATTTATTTTGCCAGAAATTCAAGCCAAGGGGGAGATTTGTTGGGTATTAATTACCCTGAGTTTCTTACCGTAAATAGATTTTTCTTTTAGGAAAATGTTTAAGATTTTACTAGTCTTTTTCTTGTAGGAGAAGGTTTAGGACTCTATAAATAGAGGTTTGTTCCTTCTAACTTAATCAACATTTACAATGTAGTCCTAGGGGCTTTGAGAGTTTTGGTTAGGGGGAGAATTTGTGGGACACAAGTTTGATACGTTATCACTTGTGTGAACCTCCGATGTATTCTGAGTGAATTGGTGGAGGTTATTTCTCTCTATATTTCGTACTCTCATATTTATAGTGGATTTCTCGTCTCCTTTGTGGATATAGGTCGATTGACTAAACCACGTTAAATCTTTGTGTATTTTGGTATATTTCACCTTTGTCTTCTTACTCGTGGTCTTTCAAGGTTTGCTTTGCTAGCTTCTACATGGCACCTGCTTATTTTCGGTCCTAACAAGTCGAACCCAAGTCTAATGTAATATTTTGAAAGTATTGATAATAATAATATATATGGTAGTGCAATATGTCTTATTATGTAGTTTTTTGCTAGAATTAATCCCCGTGAAGTATCAGTGTTAAGAACTGGGTAGTAGATTGGGAGGCATTTGATTATTTTCTCTTTTTTTCCTTTCTACCCTGAGTACTCGCTCTATTCAACAATAGTTGTCCACTATTGACTTGAGACAAGGATTAAGAAACAGTAAATGATATGGGTAATTTTACCAAATTAGTCATATTATTTACAAGTCATCTAAATATTGAAAAATGAATAGTATTTAATTGCAAGGGTAAAATAGACACAACTTGATAAATTATTCATTGGTTTTATAAATTGGAAAAGTATTGTAGGACATCCTAAAATAGTATAGTGGACAAGTAAAGATGAACGGCAAGGGTATTAAATATCTATATAGAGTAATAGTAGTCAAATTTAGAGTTTCAAACTATTATTAATAAAGTTAGTTTTAATAAAATACTCCCTTAATAAAAGTTTTTTAAGGGTTGTGTCAAATTAATGAGGGTCAAGTAATATGAACGGGGATAGTAGTTTCTTGGTATATAAAACTTTCTTTATTTAAATAAGAGTAAAATTGAAAAAGCATCATTAATATCTTCTTGATTATGTGAAATATTACTTATTTTGAAATAAAATAAACAGATAAAATATCATTTATTTTTTAAATGAAGAAAGTTTTTTTGTTGTATAATGCTTTTTTTTAATTATGATTATTATTATTATGTCTCTTGACATGAAGGAAAATTTTAGTATAGTGATATAAAAATGGTTCCAAAATTGTTCTTAGATTATATAT
>JAJOOR010033463.1:0-12937 GCA_036250505.1 Solanum acaule | reverse complement strand
TTTACAACTTGGTTGGTTGGATGGATGGTTGGCAAATGAATGCCACCTCTATTTATACTAAAATCCTAAGGACTAAAGTGCAAATAAAAATTACTTACAAGTCCCTAAGATATTTACACAAAAACCCCTCTTCTAGAATTCTCTACACCCTTTAGAGAATTCTAAGGCTTTCTTGGAAAATCTCTACTTTATTCTAGAGAATTCTAAGGAATTCTCTAGCCTTCTTGACAGGTTCTAGAGTTTTCCGCAAACCTCTCCATAACTCTAGACCCTTCCGCCCTTATCCGGACGCAACATTCAACTGCGAAGTGGCGGGACGTGACAGTTGTCTCTAAATTTAAACCAAAATGTTAGTTCTTTATTTAAAGGGACTATTAAAGTTAAAGATAAATTGATAATGAGAGTGTTTTAACTTTTAATGAACTATTTCATTCGTTTTAATTTTGCTTATCTTGTTTTACTTAGCATGGAGTTTAAAAAATAAAGAATTTTTTTAAATCTTGTAGTTTACACTAAAATATGTTGAATGTATAAAAATGTCATTTATTTTGGTGGTTGTAAACATGTCACTAAGGGCTGTTAAAAAGGAAAGAGACTTTTTTTTGTGAAACAGACTAAAAAGAAAAGTAGGACAAACAAATTACTCTCTCTGTCCCAATTTATGTGGCATTTTTCATTTTTCGAGAGTTAAACAGTTTAAGTTTGATCGGAAATTTGCTCATGGAATCTCCAATTTTTTTGAAATAAAATTTTATATATTTGTAAACTACGTAAAAAGTACTATAAGTCACAATAATTGATAATTGTTTAAAAGATCTATGAAAAATTTACGATCAAAGTTAGACATGTTTGAATCTCAAAATTCAAAAAGTGTCACATGGAACGGAGGGAGTAAAACGGGAATATAAAGTTAAGTTCGGGAAAAAAAAGTTAGGGGGGACAACAGTACAATTTGGTATAGTTTGGGGTCTGAATTGAGTTTTTTGAAAATACAGGGATTCAACAAAACTCAAAGTCGGATAGTTTGTCGTTTCTCTCAGTTCGGAACTCGAAATATTTTTAACCCCTAATTCTCCCGCCGGCCGGCTGGTCACCGGCTGCTTTTCACACATTCGTCGACGGAAACTTCTCTTCCTTTTTAATCTTCGTCACCGGATTACTCAAATTTTCTCATTTTTGGTATCGGAATCAGGAAAGTGAAGGAAAATAAAACCAAAAGTAGTAAATTAATTTTGTAGTTTTGAATCTCACTTTTGAAGCTATGGATGAAGAAATGTCGAATTCAGCGCGGAGAATGTCTATGCGAACTCGTAAAATTGCTCCAAAAATGGCTGCTGCTCTTGCCAGTTCTGATAATAGAACACAGGTATTCTAAATACCTTATGTTTTCACCCAAATTTTGGATATCCTGCTAAATTTGATGCTCTATATTTGTTTTTTTTCTTTGTTGGAGTAGGCTATGCTAGCGCGGCTTGATGCTTTGGAAAGTGATAATGCAGTAGTGGAACCTCAACTACTTGATGATGATGATGAAGCTTCTCTTGACGATGAGGATCAAGGTTTTTTTTCTTTTTCTTTTTTGTTCATAAATGTGTTAAATATGTGAAAATGTTACTGCTCTGAACAAGTTTTAGCTTGTCTGGAGTTGAATTTGTTCTCCGGGAGTTTTCCATAATGTAGTTGGTCAGAAGTTTCAATAAAGGAGGAGGGTGGTGATAGGTTTACAGTTGTAGTAAAAATGGTCTAAGTATGATAAATTTCTCTTAATACTGATTTCATTAGTCGGGATGCTCTACATCCACTAAAATGGGCTTGAATGAGCCGGAATAGATATGAAATATTTATGCTTCTTGAGTAATAGATAGGAATATGGATATTCACCAACACTCTGCAGGATATCATACATCTACAGGATTTGGTGATTAGTTTGCTTAGTAAAGAACGGTATGAAGAATTATGGACTTGTGCATTCAAGATTTCAGTGTTACTGCTTCCACAAGTTTTAGCTTCGGAGTTTTATTTGTTCTTCGTTTGTGAGTTTCCCTTAATATAGTTGGTGAGAAGTTTCGATAAATGAGGAGGGTTGTGATAGGTTAACGGTTGGAGTAAAAATAGTCTAAGTATGGTGACTTCCTCTAAATACTGAATTCATTAGTTGGGATGCGCTACATCCACTAAAATGGACTTGAATATGGGAAATAGATATGAAATATTGGTATAACTGCCCCAGTTAGCTTAAAATTGAGGCATAGTTTTGATTTGTTGTTGTTCATATTCCTTCCGCTTAAGCAATATAGGGCTGAGAAAGCAGTTTTTGTTATTTATGCCAGCGTTGTGTTTCACGAATAATAGATAGGAAGATGGATCTTTCACCAACAGTCTACAGTAAATCATACTTTCACAGGCTTTGGTGATTAGTTTGCTCAATAAAGGATGGTATGAAGAATACATGGACTTGTGCATTCTGTATTACAGATTGTACATTTACAGGCTTTAGTTGATTCATATTTTCAATAAGGAGTGCTTCACATAGCTGTAATTCACTTATGTTTGCATGTTCATTGAAGTTGAGCCTGCATCACTACCTATACAATGGCTACGAGTAAAGTAAATATTTGTGGGACTTGATGCTCTTTTTGTCAGAGAATGTAGTTGTCTATCTAGAAAATCATTGCTGTTGAACGAAAAACAAACGATTTGTGGGACTTTATTCTCTTCTTGTGCCTGATGGCTTAATGGTCGATCCAAAGAACCATTACTGTTAAGCTCTTTACAGAAGCTAGTGACCGCCTGACCATGAGCAAAAAGAAGAGATAGAAAAAGAAATGAAAAGAATATAACCTTCTTCTACTAATTTCATTTTTAGGATCTATTTGTTTGGTTTAATTCAGAAAATAATAGCCCAGAATCAAGGGCAATAAAGTTTTTTATTGACTATCTTTATCTTGTTATTTTCGTTTCCTTCTATCTTTTTCATCCCTTCAGCAAACTTCTTTTGTTATACCTTTTCTTCCGGTCTTTAGTGGAGGATGTATATGCTCCTATTCCTTTCTTCTCTTCCAATTATAACTATAAAAATTTCTGACTTTTTCACTTCAATTTATTTTATTTTAATTCCAGTATTTCATAAGAAGTACCCAAAAGGCACAAAGCGGAAAACTCGCCAAGCTAAGGCACTTGAGAACAAGAGAGCCCCCAAATCATTCCTTGAGCTATTGAATGAGGTATAAGATTTTTCCAAGGCTAATAGATGTTTTTTTTCCCTCTACTTCAATGACATAAATTAACCTCTCACTGTTCTACTTGTGAAGGCAAACCTAGAGTCCTTGCCACCACATGTGCCAACCTATTTAAGAGCAGCAGTAGGGCCTCCAAGTTCCATCGCTCGCCGTCATTTCTGCACAGTTTGTGGTTTCTCCTCGACCTATACATGCGTGCAGTGTGGGATGCGCTTCTGCTCAATCAAATGCCGGACCATTCATAATGATACTCGATGCTTGAAATTTGTTGCTTGATTGGTGAGAGTTGCAACCTAAATAAATTGGATGGACATGCTGAAGCTTTTTTCTCATGTCCTGTAGCATTTGCTAGTTTCATGTTTATATAGCTTATGTACATATTCAGGTACTCTGACTAATCTGTCTTTCTTTGGAAATATTGGACTGTGTCCTTTTTCTCTGAAGCATATTTGTTGTTACTCAAGCTCCTTCTAGGGTAATGTTTTGTTCAGCTTTTATAGGTGATTTCTTTGCCCAGATCTACAGATGTTTGAATGAAGATCTTATCCTAAGTGACTCGTCGAAAAAGGAAAAAGATGCCATCTTATGTGCAATTTAGCTGTTCTTTTCAGCTTTTTATATGAGCAGCTACAAATATCAAGAATTATATAAACATTACTTCATAGTAAGCAAGCAAGTAACCAGAAATCTGCATGTTGGCTTGAGGCGATAAAAGCTTCTAGATTTGTGGTCAGGCAATCTATGCAGAGTATGCCACTCCTAATGATCAAGCTTTGTCAAAGAGCTCTCTTTGCTTTGAGCTTACTTTTTTCATAGATTTGTTTTTCTGTTCTTAAAACATGTTTTTACTTGCCTTTTTGACAGTAGTGTTAACTTGCCTTCCCCAATATGTTTTTCACTGCTCTTTGCTCGTTTCGCTGTCAAGTGTTCCATTATTTTACTAGGAAATGGAGCTAGATGGGGTCTGTCCGTTGAAACCTTAATACCGTTAGTCATTTCCTTTTTGCTTGGCTTTCATCCATTTCAATTCTATTTGTCTCCATTACCAGATAATTTACTTTTTTTGTGCTTCATTCTTTACTGCAGTTATATCTTTGCTCTTATTACTGCAGAAGGCAATGTATAAACTTGCATCTCTACATGTTGCTGCCAATAATTTTTTTTAATAGTGTCAAATCATGTAGGTAGGCACCCAAGAGTGTGGCCTAGTGGTCTATAGCTTTTCGTCGTGTATTCAGTGATCAACATTTGTTCCTAAATAGCTTCTTTCAAATGTGCTTCTGCATCCTTGATAAATGTCTTGGTAGGAGATATGATTTCTTGGAACTTTGGTTTATATAAACAACCCTTACACTTGCTAGTAAATTTCATTAAAACACTTGAACTATAGTTTGTTTCAATTGAGCACCTGAACACGTGATTAAGTGTTTCTGTTAGACACTTTTGGCTCATATGTTAGAAAATTTTATGTTTGTGTTCTCAAGCAGCCCATTACATTGATAAGTTTATCGCATAAAGTATGCACACTCCTTTAATTACATACATCAACATGTATAACTTTCACCGTAGGAATGAGACTAACTCTATAATTTTGAGTCACCTATCCAGTCGGAGCAGAGCTAGGTATGGCTGAACCCCCTTCAATGGAAAATTTCACTATTTATACATGGTTAAAATTATATTTTGCGTATACACAGTAGATGTTGAACCCCTTTTGACTTCTTTGTGTGTCGTATTTTGAAACCTCTTAGTGAAAATCATGGCTCCGCCACTATTATAAATGATGATATATAGATTTAAAAAATGGACTATGAAAAAGTAAAGAGGGTTTCACAGTGGCTCAAAGCCCAGAAATCATGTGTACAAGATCAATGCAACTGCTTCATATATAATTAAATCAAATGTGTATGTTAAAATTTAAAACTAGTAGTATTTTTTTTTATATAAGTTGGACCTATAATTTTAAAAACCAATCAAATTTATATGTTAGATGCATCTTTTCGTAATAGTGCTCCTATCCTTCCAAAATCCAAGATACTCCTGTGTACAAGATCAATGCAACTGCTTCATATCCCAAACTGCTGCTAAAATAGTGATTACCAAGCTTGTCAAGAATGGTGATGGACTATTGGTTAATACGCTGTGGCTCGTGGCCGACGATCCGTCGCCAGCACCTCCTCCAGGTGATTTAGGGCTGCAACATTAAACCAAAATTATAAGACAAATGATAATTTATCAAGGAACAGAAAAAAGTAATTTAATGTTGAGAGTAACACGTTTAACTTATTGAACAGTGTTCTAAGGTCGGTCTTGTGACTCTTGGATGCCTGGTGATTTAGTAATTTTCATGAGGTGGAGATGGTGGGGTTCATGAATTTTCTTATTTCTTACGAGTAGAAGATTATGTAAACACTTGGTCGAAACCCATGATAGCTAAGTGTAATGAACTGCAAATAGTGTTATATCTAAAGTAAATTGGCCTAAATTGCCTCATTGGTGTACCTAAGTTACCTTTTAGTGAGTCCAATATATATGCAAGAGCTATGGGTTAAAAACACACCTAGACGTCTAGGTAGGAAAAGTGAACAATTGATAGTTCAGGTGTATTTTGATAAACGTTTGGGGATAGATAGTTCAGGTATGAAACTCAACAAATCGAGATACTTAAAGTGTGTTTTTGACCCTTCACTCTTTATGTCATGGATTTGGGAGAAACATAATTTAGAGCCAAATTCTGTATTTGGGTTGAGAAATCCACTTAATATGTAAATAACCTATCATAAACCCAATAAGTAAGAAGGGATGTGAATGAATTCAGAACTCGTAAACTTAAAATCTTGTGTCTGTCTGTAGACACAACAAGTTAAGCAAAACAGAGGAAGCAAGTTTGCTACATACCTATCAGAAGGAACAGGGCAAAAGGTGATAACATAATCTGCAGAACCACAAGTGAAGGTACTGGTGCCATCATCATAAGCATAGCTATAAGATCGCGGACATGCCCTCTTGAAGAACGATGAGTACTCCGTTGGCTTACAGGTATCAGGCGTGGCGTATGATCCACTGCAACAATATTTTGGATCACCAAACGCTTCACAAGCGCTCTTACATCCCACACACTCACTACTAAAGCTATTCATCATTTTCTTCAGCTCATTCGGGCATGACTCGTTGAGATCAACAGCACAACCGGTTGTTGAACAGTTTCCAACTCCGCCTTGTGGAGTTATAAGCATTGGTAAATTATAGCCATCCACAAGGCTAACATTGTAGAAATCAAGCCCTCCAGCACCGTTCAAGGTGAACTCCGCCAGAGCAGCAGGCGGAGCAGCTCCAGCTCCGGAACATTCCACTGTTCTGGAGCCACAATCGCCTGTTGCACAGGCAAATTTGCCTGTGGACGAATCTTGGGAACAGAAAGTCCGACCCCATAAACGACCCGACCAGCCCGTTGGCACGGAAACCGGAACGGACTGGCCGGGGTTTAACATGAATCCTGTTGGAGAAAGTTGAGCTGTGCCTGCACCTGATAAAATTCCAGGCCATACTTGATAATTGCACTGATTTACTAGTGTGAATGTTGCTGATAAGGCTCCTGTTTCATTTATTAAAAAAAGAACAAAATGAAAAATATTAGTCAATCAATCAACTACGTCTCAATCTTAAATTAATTGACATCGACTATATGGATTATCTTCAATCAATCAATCACGTTCCCAAATAACTTTTGTTTGGACCCTGTAAACAGAATCTAATAATTTTGGTCTAAACTTTGTATTTGTCTTAAGAAACTCATTGATACAAATAACTTATTAGAATCCAATAGGAATCTTCAGATACTGACTCCGCCTCTCTCTTTCTCTCTCTATATATAGAAATTCACTAAAATATCTATAACTCTCTCTATATATAGAAATTCACTAAAATATCTATAATAATTTGACGGTTAATCCCGTTATTATTATACATTAACTTGGGATTATAATATTATTTATTTGCTCTACTCTGAATTGAATGTAAACTTGATCGATTTAACCTTTTTTAGTACTGAATTCATCGTAATTATTATAAGAAATTATGGATTATGAATTCAACATACCACCAAATTTTACATAGAAGAAGTTTAAAAAATGTCACCTGAAATTAGAATGATGAAACATAAGGAAAAGAAGGCAAGAGAAACTTGAGCATTCACCATTCTCTGTGTTATGAGGGTAAAAAAAAATGTGTGAAGAAGGCAATGTGGGCACGTAAAAATAATAGTATGAAAAAAATAAGACAATTTGATGACAAAATTTTGAGATGATATTTAATTTATACTAGGAAAAAAAAATTGATTTTTGTATATGGAAAATAAAAAGGATGATATATATAGAAAGTTTTGGAGGGACATTGGAGGAAAATATTACCAATAATAATGTAGGTCGGCAAATTGTTTTTGTTAAGTAAATGTGTTATATTAAGATTTATAGTAAGAATATTTTCTTTTTTTACTTAACATTTATAATACACACAAAATACAGTTTTAATATATAATACAGAAAATAATTTATATAACACATATAATACAAATTTTGTTGATAATATATTTATCACATACTTTAATACACTTATAATATATTGTGTCAATTTCTTACCAAGCAAACATAATATGTTTTTAGAACAGTTATAATATATTTATATTGCATGAATGATTTACTTTTAATTTGTAGTGCAAATTCATAGTATTATTATGTATTGCTTTAAAAGGTAATAAATAAAAAAATATTGTTAAAATAAGTAATTATTTATTAAAAAGTTCTCACCCAAGTAATTTTTCCTGTATTTAGTACTCTCTCTTTGTACTTTTACTTGTTCGTTGAGATTATACAAGAATATTAATTATAGTAAAGTAAGCATTTTATTTATTACTCTCTTCGTTTTAGTTTGTTTGTATAATTTTGATTTCTCATTAAATTTTAAGAAATAAAAAAAACTTTTAAATTTTATATTCTTGAACTTTAAATTAAATGCTTTCGAGTTAAGACTCGAGAAATTCCTATTCATAATATTAAACCTTGTTAATTATAATTTTAGATAAATCACTATGTTAATTCAGATGAATACTCAACATAATTGTTAGCAATACCATAATCCTAAAATTTCTCATCTCAATGATCTTAATTACTCTTAAGCTCTGTATGTTTGTCCTTGATTACTAGTTAACTTTAATTTGATAGTTTACCTTTTTGTTAAGTTAATTTGTAATAAAAAATCACCCTTTGGAATTTTTTTTGTTTAATTAATTAACTATTATTAACTATATTTACTTGTATGACATAGGAACTAAGTTATGTCTTAAACAAAATTTATGTTTCTATCATTATAAGTTCAGTAGGAATTAAGCGACATATGCTGCATATAAAGATGACAAATTTGGTCCAAACCCATTTAACTCGCCCAATTCGCATAGAATTAAATGGATTGGATAAAAAAAAACAGATTTTACACAAATCTCATACTGTTAAGAGTTAATTGCATCATATCCCTATTATTTTTTAAATTACAACAATCCCTTAAATTTAGTGGAATTCGGATACATCCCAAAACGTCCCGATACATTGTGTCTCGATTTTGGATACATCTCACAGCGTCTTGATATATCGCATCTCGATTACGGATACATCACTCAACGTTCTGATACATTGCGTATGTCTCAATACATCGCGTAACATGATGTATCCGAGAATAGGAGAAGTAGGAATTTTTGTAATTTTTTTCAAATGATAGAAAATTTTAGAAAATATGATAAAATAAGTTATATATTTAAATAATTTTCCATAAAATAACTCAAATGCAATTTCATAAATTACAAGGCAATTTGAACCTCTGATGTGAGATTCAAGTGGGGTTTCAAAGTTGAGGTGTACGTGAGTCGATTTTGGTTTGATTTTTACAAAATCAATTTTATCAAAATATGATTGGTTTGGTTCTGTCGATTTTTACCAAATCAATAATAATAATTGACAAAATGACAAACATATGATCTATTGAACACATAATAGCGTCTAACAATAATTTTCAATAATGCATGCATTCAAACTTAACTAAATTTTAATAATCAAACACAAATCAACATAAACCTAAATATTTAATTTAAAAATTACTGAAATACTCCATCTCAAATTCAACAATAATATAAGAGTTAAATATATCTTGCAAAGAACAAATAGATTGATAAATTTCAACAACACTCCATTATATGTATATAAAAAATAAAGTGACTACATATTTAAATTAAGCACATCCAATAAGAGAATCATAAATATTTCTCGACATGTTTTCAAAGAAAATCCAATATCAAATCTTTAAAGTTAGCCTATAAAAATTATACATTTAATTTATCGAATTGGTTCAGTTTAATCTTATTTGGTACCTTACCCAAACTTTGAGGAGTAGAGAAGTTGTTTCCGATAAACCCTTGACTCGAGCAGAATCAGAAATAAAATTTGCTTAACCTACTGTAATCCTACTGTCTACAACCAAGCTGATATTGTAGACAGTGATTCTATTTCTGATACTGAAGTATACGTCAAAATTTGAGTAAAAAACTAACAGTTCAATGGATTGACCTTCAGTCTGAGGAAAATGCTAATGGATAGGAGCGGGGCTTTTAACCTGTGCACACCCAAAGGATAGCGACTGCGGATTTCCCTTGTAAAAAAAATGCTAATGATGGCAATGAGTTCAACTTGGCCCATGTCTCAAGGTTCTCAATCAAGAAGGCATTCAGAGTGAAGCTTGACACACAAATTGATCTATATACTAAAGTCAAGCTGCCTCTAATAGTCTCTTATTTACTAGAAAGTTTGACCATGCCTACTCTTAGTAGCTCAACTTGTCACGAAAACTTGGGGAGTTATGAAACCAACACCAGCTAGGCCAATCTATGTTTGCTCGAACTCTTTAAAAATGTCACTGGGTTCGAGTCGGATTCTCCAAAAGTAGTGTATTTTTGGAGAATCCGACACAGGTACGGCAACAAAAGTGAAGAGTTCATGCAACTAAGATGCCAATGCTAAAAAGATGGTACTTACTAGTTACAAAACATAATTTGGAATCAGAAACAGTAAAATGGAATATACAACATTCCAGTTGTTAAGTCAGAACATCACTTTGGAGAACTAGGACAACAACAACAACAACCTAGTGTAATCCCATAAGTGAGGTTTAGGAGAGTAGGATGTACTTCAGACCTTACCCATACCTTTGTGGGGTAGAGAGGCCGTTTCCGGTAGACCCTCTGGCTAAAATTCTGGAGAATTAGGATCAGAGAACAAAAAATGAATCAGCACAACACTGCCTGTTTACAAACTGTTATCTGCAAAGGATGATGAGTTCGCATACACCAATCCTACCACCCGACAATATTTGATTTTCATACACACTAGTATAGAGGAGACTAGGATCAGTGATATGCAAATATTCATTCAAAACCTTGACAGAATATGTTGTGATAAAATTAATAGTGAAGACAAACTCAAGACAACTTGGGAGTTCCGAGGTGGAAAGAAGATCTTCATCTACCCCTTGACTAGGAAGACTATCCCGTAGAGGGCTTTGATACAACTGATGAGTAAGGCTAGCATTTAACAAGTTCTTTGTTTGTCTAGAAAGTTTATGGTACATTGTTTAAGATTTTAATAGCCAAACTCATTCAACTATCTCTAACTAACTGCAAGAAAAACCAAAGCTAGCACAGCAGTTGTAACGACCCATTTAGTCGTTTTGAGTACTAGGGCTTTGTATTTCATAAAAGACTCTTCTGATAGGCTCTAAATGGGTACTTTGGACTGTTCGAAATTACAATTATGAAATTAGTGGGGTAGTTTTTATAATTAAGTTAGTTGGTGGTTATAGAAGATAGCATTAAAACAAATAGTGGGTCACTTTTATCACTTTTTATAATTGGTTATATGATAATTAGGGTGATAACTGACCTGTAGAAAAGGGAGAAAATTAAAATAGGGAGGAGACGCACGATTGTGAGAAAAACCAGTTCTAGAAACGGCTTCAGGTGATTTTTCTTACCTAATCTCTCCTAGTTATATTAATGATATGCATATGCTTTATTGATTAGAGAACGGTAGATGCTATTGGAATTTATCGTGTATGTGACTTCTCCCAGATTGCAATTCAATTGGGTTCCATAGAAAACATTGTCGGCAAATTATATATATAGTATACTGAGTAAAGGCTAATGAATTGAGTTTGGCTGTTGTGGCGGTGTAATTAATTTAATAATTGGTTGAGTAGCAGTAAGTGAGGTCCATGGTTTAAGCATATGATAATATAAGTTCTAGTTGATTGGTTTTGTTAGTGGGCATATGTATGGTATTGCTGATTAGATGATGGCTGAGAGGAAAGTTAGTCCAACCATTAATGATGTAAAGAATTGGAATGTTAAAGTATAGGCGTTCAGGTAGAAGCGTTCACTGCCACTGGGTTCGTAACCAGTGGCTTGAACTTTTAAACATTAAAATTCTTTTACCTTATTATAAATTATAATTTGATACATTGAAATATGTAATTAACTATTAGGTTGAATTTGAGGTATTAATAGTAGGGGTGATAATTATTGTTATATAATTAAGGTTGGACAAGAAGATAAAATGGATAGTGGTGTTGGGTTGGAGACAAATTTGTCTCCCATTAATGAGTTAATTTCCAGTGAGGTTATGTTAAATAGGTGAGGAAAATTAACTTAGAAAATGGTAAGATGGGTCACACATCGTTTCTAAATAGAGATTGAATTGACATGGCTATTCCTCTCTATACTCACGTGAGCACTAATGGAAAATAAGCTAAGGTTGTGTTGTCTTGGGTTGAAGCTGGGCCAATGGAACTTGAGGAAAATAATTGAATTTCCTTTTTAAGTTTAGGATGTTAGTTCCTAAATCTAGGCTAGACTTATAGTAATATGGGATTTATAGACTCGTTTACTTATGAAGCATGTATACTTAATAGATCGGAAATCATCTGAGGCATTGAAGAGGGGAAAAGCATTGGAGAAGTAGCTTGTCTGACTTCAGTTCTTCGGTGGAGGTAGGTTATGGTTTATTCTATTTCGATAGTTAGACTCTTAATAATGACTGATATGTATTGAGCGATATTGTGAAGTTCTCTATGTACTTGACTGTGTGGTTTTGTGTGGTGGTGTGGTTGGTGATTGGTCTAAAATCCTGAGACCGTGAAATTTATAATTTGAAACCCTCTCTATCGAAGTGATGCCTTGAATAAAGAAGGCTTGATGAATTAAATTAATGATATTATTGGATCGGAGTGTCACGTTCCGACACGGTAACATTAAAGGAAAAAGATATTGAATTAACTTAATGTACTCAATCTCAAAGAACCTATTTCCCAAATGAGTGTGGTGTGGAGGCATGAGTCCCCATATGTGTGCTTGATATTGTGATTGATTGTGTACTTACTTTAGTATTGTTGTCATTGTTCATGTTGTTCGTTGCTTGCCACCTGTTAAGTATCATAGTTGATTTTATACTATTATTCATTGTATATTAGTTACTATTTTGGGTTGGCCGATGATACCTACTCAGTACGTGTTCCTTGTACTGACCCCTACTTGTGTTTTCTTCGTTTTTCTTTTGTGGAGTGCAGCAAGTGTACCATCGACTTCGACTCGCCCTCAGCTCTAG
>JAJOOR010033460.1:0-14220 GCA_036250505.1 Solanum acaule | reverse complement strand
GGAAACAAAAATTTGAAATTTTAAAAAAAATTTAAAAAACTGACTTTTAAATTTTCTTGTAGGGGGGAGGGGGAAGTCAGGGGTTGGGCGGGGTTAAAAAAATTGAAAATTTTAAAATTTAAACTATTTTTTAAAAATAAAATTTTAAGTTGTTGTTTTATTTTTGTTAGGGGTAGGGGGAGGGGGGGCTGGTTTGGGGGTAATGACAAAATAAATTGGTTTTTTCAACAAAAAAAATTGTAATTTGAAGTTGGAGGAGAGTTCTGGAAAATGTTTTCCTTAATTTTTGAAAGAAAGTCATTTTCCTTAAATTTGAGGAAAATGAGTTGATTTGGAAATCATTTTCCAAAACATTTAACCCAACCAAACATGAGAAAATTGGAAAATATTTTCTGGATAATGTTTTCCTTCATACCAAACACACGCTAAGTGTCTCTAGACTAATACTCTAGGAAGAGTAATGGCATAAAAAATGTTTGTACCTAAGATAAAATAATCAATATAATATACTAATTGTGGCAAGCAAGAGAGCAATTTATTTAGTTCTTTTAACAAACTTCACCATTGGTTCCGTATTAGTTATCACATATTTGTTGTTGTGTGCTATCAAATGTAGCACAACCTACAAGCAATTTTCCCAAAAAATATATGAAGAAGCTTATAAAAAGGGAAAAAGAGAATATCAAATTTCAATCATCGTTACTGGGAGTTTTAACGGAGTTAAAAAAAAATCACCTAAATAGCAAAAAGAAATGGCAATATTTACATGTATCACTGTGACTCACAGTAAAATATTAAGCTTCCTGAAATAGGAGGAAGAAAACTTCGATGAATGAAACACACTTCTTAAGAAACTTAATTTATGTATTTGAATTCGACTCCCATATAGTGGAAAAAAACCTACAAATAATAGTGACAAAATTAAAAGTTTTATTTACTAAAGAATCAAATGTAATGAATTCAACCATTCCAGTAGCATTATGAGTTGTGGACTGAGAGACTCTAGAGAAGTAATGTCGCATTGTAATTGAAATCAATTTTCTTTGTTTATTCTTTCTTCTTTTGGTGACTTGGAATTAAGTGTTGGGTTTTAAAAGGTCTAAATGAAAAATTGAAGAGTTGTGACTTTAGTGAAAAGTTATGACTTTTGTGAAAAGTTGAATCTTTTATGAAGAGTTTTGACTTTTCTAAAGAGTTGTGTGTAACACATCGGAACTTGGAAAAAGGAGAAAAATAAATTTCTTAACTGAAGTCTGGTTTATAAGGTCCCATCTACGTACTGTAGAAGGCCTACATGCCGTAGATGGTAACCGTAGGAAGTGGGAAAATAATTTTCAAAAATCAAGTCTTAGAACCCTTTTTATGGTTTACCAAGACGGTTGGTCAATCATTGTACGAGTCGTAGATAAGTCTCATAGATCACTTCCAGCCTTAGTAAAACTTTGAGGGTCAAAGTTGGATTCTACGATTGGCATGTACGGACCATAGGAAGACCTACGAGCCATACATGGGTTACTTCAAAAGTTGGTCTAAATAATGGTATTTCTAAACCTATCTATGATTCATCAATACGATCCATAGAAGGACTGTCACGACCAAGGGGTACCCCCAGATGTAACATGGCATATAGAACCCCAAAAGACTCCATACAAGGCACTTAGCTTTCATAACATAAGAAATAGAACAACAAGAGTAAAACAACATTTTTCAAGTCCAATAGTTTTATAAAAGAAAAGTGGAAGTCTAAAACACTTGTCTCATCATAGCCATCTAGTACAATAGAATAAAATTGGGCCTAGCCCATACATTATGTCCAAAAGTGAAATACATGAAAGAAACTATAACAATGAACATCCGTCCTCGAATCATGAGGACTCACCAAAGCTCAAAAATCTCGAATCAATTACTAGCCACGAAACTAAGAAACCTGACTATCGGACCCTACATTTGGGGGAAATGTAGGCAAAAGTATGTGTTAGTAGAAAACAATGTACCAAGTATGATAGCCACGCATAAAACATTTAAATCATGCTAAAAAGGGACATTTCATTTCATGACATGCAATTGACCAAGCTAAAACATGATATAAAAGAGTTAGAAAACATAAATCATAAACCATGGTCAATGCAAGCTAACATCATTTGAAACCTTTGAACACATGTGAGATACTTCCTAAAGTAACCTTAGTTCCTTATTAATGTGGGAATTAGCCTTAACCGACATAGAGACCATGTGAGCTATAACATGATCCCTGGTGTCTCCCACACCGAAAAGGGTTGTCCTACTTGCCAAGGTAGAACCATGAATTTGAGCTAAAGTGGATCCACTATATAACACCTAGGATTTGAGAAAATAGAAAAATGCAACTTTCCAGGACCTAGTGCAAGAACCACGGAAGCCACCGATGGTCTGTGGTCTGACACACGGTCCGTATGTGGGGTTCGTCGTTAGGCACCAAATGTTTATGGTCTCTGACCCCACCCACGGTTGACTCAGACGGTCCGTGATTGGACCTACGGACCGTAGGTGAGGGTCAGCAGTCAATTGGAGGGAAATGGTTGTTGGGTCAACTTCAAACGATCATATCTTTTAGCACAAAATGAATTAGGTGGCCCATGAGCTACCAAATGAAAGATAATTAAATCCTCTTTCCAACGCCACCAAATTTGCTAAAATCCTATCTTGGAGTAAAAAGTTATGCTCGTTTTAGTGAAGCCCTATCAGGCAAAGCTTGACCGACGACCCCTACCAATGGTTGGTAGGCACTCGTCAGATTTAAGTCAGGGTCATTTTGGTCCTTTCCCCTATGCGTTTGGACACTTAAACTACGTCGTTTGATGCCTAAACTACGTCATTTTACTCAGTTTAAGTCTAATAACTTAGTCAGACATACCCAGAGCCTTTATTCACCAAAAATTATCCAAACTTAGAGCAAAAAGGAGAAGAAAAAGGCGCTAGTTTCCCAAGAACAACCAGAAGGTTTGCTTCAAGTTTTAGCCCCGAAATCGAAGGATTTCTCCATAGATTTCGTCACCAGATATGTGGGATTTCACTAGTGGGTTCCTTTCATCCACTAGGTCCCTAGAATTCAGTCATCACCTTGATTCTCCATATCTTGTTTAGACCTAGGGTTTCTAAAACCTTGAATTTTTGTTGTGATTTAGCTGTGGTAGTATCCCTAATTGAAATAACAGGTTTTCTTGGAACGTTTGCGTAATTCCTATATGAAACTCAGAACCCTAGTTTGTGTAGATTCTCCCAGTTCATGAATTACAGTTGCTAGGTCAGTTAAACAGATAATCATGCTTTAGATTTTGAATGTCACATTATCAGTATATAAATGTTGCATTCTCAGTTAGCATGTCAGCCCGTCACATTTCAGTCATATACATATTCAACTGGGAGTAGACTTAGCACCAAATTGGACCAGGGTTCAGCGTATCTTCATAGTCCTAGAACTACATTACCCCATAGGATTATAAGTCCCCTATGTCGGGCATCAGATTTAGTGATCACACCAGTCATGCCTTTATACCCCTGGCAAGGTATATTGGGTCCTCTCGATGAGGCGTATACATCGGACTCTACATTTAGCTCACGTGGTTTTATGTCGGTTAATAGTAGCTCCCATAGTCAAACTCTTAGTGCATTTGACCAGGTTTTCAGTATATACTTTAGCGTTGAGTTTAACATGTTATTTTCATGATTAGTACTTGGTCATTGCATTCAGCTTAACTTTTCAGTTATGTTTTAGTATTTACATTCTTGATCAGTTATGCTTTGTTCAGCTTATATATATTTGTTCAGCTTAGTATCCATATCCTACATGCTCAGTACATTCCAAGTACTGACACATACCCTGCGCTACATCATTTCATAATGTAGGTTCAGGTACTAAGCATTCAGATCACACTTTTATCAATTCTCGGTCTGCATTTCAGCAGCTCCAATGGTGAGTCCTCATACTTCGAGGACAATAGACATGTTTTTCACTTTAGTCTTTTTATTCAGTTTTTAGTTTTGTTAGAGTTAGCTTGGGGGCATGTCCCAATAACTCAACTCAGTTAGAGGCTTTTCAGACATAGTAATAGAATTAGCTTGAATCATTAAATTCATCTTTCAGTTGTTATTAAACTCTTAGTATGTTTTATACATTCAGATTGGTTGAGTATTCCCCACTTTCAGTTATCCATTGTTTTAGCTTCCGCACAGTACATGTTTTATTAAGTTATTCTTAGTATGCTTGATATATGCCAGACACAGGGTTAGGTTGGGGTCACTAGTGTTCCTAGGTCCCGTGTTACGCGAAGGGGGTAGCCTTGGGGCGTGACATACTAGATAATGTCTATCTAGACAATCATCCTATGGGGACACATATGTAAGGGATAAGGAGATTGATATTAGAAACCCGACCTCTACTAACGGGAGAGCTTCCATCTCAATATCCTCTCAGTGCTAAGCATAAATCCCACGGAATAGTCATTTCTTATTTGTTCTTATTATCCATGGAAAGGCACGTCATCTTTCCAATCCAAGATAAGTCATCATCCATGGAAAAGTATCGTTCAACCAATCCAAATAAGGTTTCATTAGGATAGCTCTTATCTTTGATTCATTTAGGTGAGAAAACCTTTCAACCTTAGAATCATTATTATGTGAGAAAACCTTTCACATCATGCTTTTATGTGTTTATGAGAAAAATTATTTCAATAACACATCATAATCATCATTGATACTTTACTCTCAAAGCATCCTTAAAACATTTGCATAGATTTCATAAAGACATGCATAATTCCATAATTTTCCCTTTCAAGGACAAAACCCACTTTTGATCATCATCATTTAGAAAACATGGGTTAGATATGAATTTCATCATAAATTCATGCGAATCTTATCAATGCATGCTTAATTTCATAAAACTCTTCTTTCATAATCAAAATTCCACATCACATGATCTTAACTTGAAAACATGGGGATTACATGGGTTCATGGGGAAATCATCAAAAAATCATAGTATTTCATCAATTCATGCATAAGAGATCATAATTCAATCATTTAAATCAATAATCAAAAGAACTCATGATACTTGAAGAAAACCCTAACTCAATTGGGGAATTCTACCTTTGAAAATAGAGGAATTTGGGAACTCCATGAATGGAAGGAATCTATGGATAAAAACTATCATACCTCAAAGACAAAAGCTTATCTTCAATGGTGAAAATGGTGGTTTGCCTTGAAACCCTAGGTTGAATCCTTCTTCTTCTTCTTTAAGTTTCTAGAGAGAGAAATATTTTTGAGAGGAGAATTGATCTTTTTTTGTGAATTTGGAAGAAAGACTTGAATGGGTTGAATTTGGGGGTTAAAATGCTTATATATGGTCTTAGTGAAGGGTAAAACGACGTAGTATATGAGTTAATTAATTAGGAAAAGACCCAACTACCACTGACCTACCACATTATGGACCCTAATCGATGGACCGTGGTCTGACCCATGGCTCATCCTGGCGGACCATCAATGGGGGGTCAGAAAGTTGGAACTTGAGGCATTGGACCACGGACCCCAACCATGGACCGTAGTCTGACCAACGATCTGTTAGTCAGGCCGTGGCTTTGGGCCCTTAGACCAATTTCAGGTAGGCCATCCACAGACCACACCTACAGTCTGTGGTCCCTTCCACGGGTCGGGGGTCGCCGGCGTGGGTCGGCACCTGCAACTTCTGGAAAACTGCTATTTGGCCTTTTTCAAATACGGGGTATTACAATATCTCCCCCTTGGGATCATTCGTCCTCGAATGAGATTCAAGCCAGTACGAAAGGAGTAGGAGAGGAACTAACAACCCAACCTACAATGCAATTTCATCTAAATGCATGCAACCAAGGAGGAACTATCGACTCCAAGTTAGGACGTTCTCAAAACATCATAAGAGGGGTAAAACTAAGTCTAACAACCCATCATGGATGCAATGCACAAATCAAGGAGGAAACATCAACTCCAAGATAAACATACTCAATGCATCATAAGAAAGTAGGAACTACATCTAGAAACCCAAAATGCATGAATTTTCAAAATTACTCATGTTCAAGGAGGAACTACCTTCTCCAAGCTAAAAGCATGTTCAACACAATCTCATGGAGCCCATATGCAATTCGTTCTCAAAAAGCATAGTTAAAGCATGTTCATCAATTCATATCATGAAGTCAATAGGCAACCCATACTCAATGCAAAACAACATGAGGAAAATCAATCATGCAAACTCATTTCCTTTCAAAACACAAGTTTTTCATGAACATGCATCACATAAGGAAATCATGGAAACACATAAAACACATGACTCTAAAACAAAGAACAAACCAAAAGGAATTCATTGCCTCAAGCTAGAGTAGGAGTAGGAGGAAAGATATGAGGATATCAGGACATCATATCGGCCTCGGCCTCCCAAGTAGCACCCTCAACTAACTGATTCATCCACAACACTTTTACGGAAGCTATTTCTTTATTTCTCAACTTCATGACTAGCCGGTCTAAAATCTCAACCGGAACTTTCTCATAAGAAAGATTCTCCTTAACTCCCAAACCTTCTAAGGAAACAATGGATGTCGGATCACTAACACATTACTTCAACATAGAGACATGGAAAACTAGATGCATTGATGCCAACTCATTTGGTAAATCTAGCTCATAAGCAACCTTACCGACATGTCTCAAAATATGATATGGGCTTACATATCGGGGACTAAGCTTCCCTTTCTTACCAAATCTCATTACACCCTTCATGGGTGAGATTTTCAAGTAAACCCAATCATGAACATCAAACTCAAGATCTTTTCTCCTTACATCGACATATGACTTTTGCCGACTTTGAGCCATTCTCAACCTTTCTCTTATAAGTCAAACTTTCTATATGGCCTCATGTACCAATTCAGGACCTATTAGGGAAACTTCACCCACCTTAAACCAACCTATAGGAGATCTACACCTCCTACCATATAGTGCTTCAAATGGAGCCATATCAATGCTCGAGTGATAACTATTGTTATAAGCAAACTCAATCAATGGTAAACGGTCATCCCAGTTACCTTTAAAATAAATCACACAAGCCTTTAACATGTCTTCCAAAGTTTGGTTGGTACACTCCACTTGCCCATCGATTTGGGGTGAAAAGTCATGCTATGCTTAACTTTAGTGCCAAAACCCTTTTGGAAAGACTTCCAAAACTGAGAAGTGAATTGGGTTCCACGATCGGAAATAATGGACAAAGGCACTCCATGAAACTTTACTATTTCTCTTAAGTAGAACTTGGCATAGTCCTCCGCCGAATAGGAAACCTTAACGGGAAGGAAATGAGCCAATTTCGTTATCCAATCTACTGTTACCCAAATTGAATCATGTTGTCATCGGGTGCGAGGCAAACCAACAATGAAGTCCATATATATATTCACCTCTTCCCACTTCTAAGTAGGAATACTAATGTCTTGGGATAAACCTCTCGGTTTCTAATGCTCAACTTTCACTTGTTTACAATTAGGACACTTAGTCACAAATTCCGCAATATCCTTCTTCATCCCATTCCACCAATAGATCTCCCGCAAATCACGGTACATCTTGGTGGTTCTCGGGTGAATGGAATATTGCAAACTATGGGCTTTTGTCAAGATCTATTCCCTCAACCCATCAACATTTGGAACATATAAACGACCTTGATATCTAAGCACACCATATCCCCCTTGGGGGAAAGCCTCAATGGATTTCTTAAGCACCACTTCTTTCAAGTAAAAAAGTTGGATCAAGACCTTGCTTGGCTTTCACATCCGCCACTAAGGACGATTCTGAACCATTGTGGACCATAACACCACCCTTGGTAGAGTCCACTAACTGAACACCCAATCGGGCCAATCTATGAACATCTCAAACTAACTCTTTCTTTTCTTCCCTAATGTGAGCAACACTACCCATAGATAACTGACTAAGAGAATCCGCCACCACATTCGCCTTTTTAGGTGATAGAGAACACTCATATCATAATCTTTCAATAACTCAAGCCACTTTCTTTGGCGAAGATTTAGGTCTTTCTGATTAAACACATATTACACTCTTGTGGTCGGTAAACACATCTACATGAACTCCATACAAATAATGCCTCCAAATCTTTAAGTTGTCTTGAGGCATAGGCAATAACTTTCCCATTTTGCATAATTACACACCCTAGCCCAATTCTTGAGGCATTACAATAAACAACAAAACCATATGTCTCTTCCGGTAAAGTCAACACCAGAGCGGAAGTAAGTCTGTCCTTTAACTCTTGAAAGCTCTCCTCACACTTTTAGGACCATATGAGCTTAGCCTTCTTTTGAGTCAAAGCTGTCAAATGGGAGGCAAGTGAAGAGAACCCCTTAACAAATCTTCTATAGTAACCGGCTAAACCCAAGAAACTTCTAATATCCGAAGGAGTTAGAGGTCTAGGCCAACTCTTAACTGCATCCGCCTTCTTAGGATCTATCTCAATACCCTTAGTTGTAACAATATGACCAAGGAAAGCTACACATCTTAGCCAAAACTCACATTTTCTAAACTTTGCAAAGTGTTGTTGGTCCTTAAGAATTTGCAACACGATCCTCAAATGATCAATATGCTCATTCTCACTTCTTGAATAAATCAATATATCATCTATGAACACAATCACAAACATGTCGAGGCATTGTCTAAACACCCTATTCATCAAATCCATAAACACTGCCGGAGCATTAGTCAACCCAAACGACATTACTAAAAACTCATAATGACCATACCGAGTTTGAAAATCCGTCTTCAGAATATCATCTTATTTCACCCTCAATTGGTGATAACTCGATCTAAGGTCAATCTTAGAGAAATAACTTGCTCCTTGAAGTTGGTCAAATAAATCATCTATCCTTGGACGAGGATACTTATTCTTAATGGTCACCTTGTTCAACTGACGATAACCAATACACATGCGAAGAGAACCATCCTTCTTTCTAACAAACAAAATCGGAGCACCCTATGAAGAGATACTCGGTCAGATGAAACCCTTATCCAACAAATCTTTCAATTGCTCTTTCAACTCCTTAAGTTTTGTCAGAGCCATACGGTAAGGAGGAATAGAGATAGGTTGCGTATCTGGAGAAGGTCAATACCGAAGTCTATTTCCCTCTCGGGAGGAATACCGGGTATATCATCTGGGAACACTTCTGAAAACTCATTAACAACGGGGACCAACTCAAGAGTAGGGGTTTCGGAATCCACATCCCTCACCCTAACTAAATGGTAAATGCAACCCTTAAAAATCATCTTTTTAGCTTTAAGACAAGAGACAAACTGAACCTTAGGCATAGAATTTCCCCCCTTCCACTCTAGGATAGTCTCATTCGGAAATTGAAACTTGACTACATGAGTTCTACAATCAATAGAAGCATAACATGAGTGCAGCCAATCCATCCCAAGGATAACATCAAGATCTAGCATATCAAGTTGTACCAAGTCAACAAGAGTAACTTTATGGGACAAGGAAACGGGACACTTAGACCCACTTAGCCACAATAGAATCACTAACATGAGTAGAGACAGAAAAAAATTCTAATCACACATCCGAAAGAATGTCAAACGTCATACACATATGGCGTCACAAAAGATAAGGTAGCACCGAGATCAAGTAAATCATATACATCAAGTTGGAAAAGTTTCAAAATACTGGTAACCACATCGGGAGAACCCTCTTGTTCACCACGAGTCTGAAGTGCATAGAAATGGTTTTGCTTAGGAGCGTTGGAACCCGAACCATTGGAAGGAGCTTGATTTCCCTCTCTTCTTTTATCCATAAGCATTGGGAAATCTCTCATTTTATGACCACTCTTACCACAACTAAAGCAACCATCCGTGCCGGCTAGGCACTTACCCTCGTGCTTCTTCCCGCACTTAACAAAAGTAGGCAAAGTCAGTGAAGATCCACTACCATTACCTCCTTGAGACTTAGGGTTAGACACCATATCTTTGTTGAAATTAGAAGGAGCATTGGAGGAACCTTTACCGGAAAACCTTTGTCGAAATCTAGGACGACCATATCCATCGGACCTTGCATGACAGAAATTACCATCACCGATCTTAGCCCTCTTCACTTTTCTAGACTTTTCCTTGAGTTTCTCCTCCTCAATTTGTTGTTCATGAACCATGAGACGAGATATGTCCATGTCATTAATGAGTATGTTGGTACGACACTCTTTAACCACCATTTCAGACACACCGGAAACGAACTTACTAATCCTTGCCCTTGAGTCGACAACCATTGTTGGAGCATAGTTAGACAATTGAGTGAACTTTAGAGCATATTCCCTCACACTCATACTTCCTTGAAGAAGGTTGATAAACTCAAGCACTTTGGCTTCCCTCATCTCAAGGGTAAAGAACCTATCAAGAAAAGAAGCCTTAAACTTTTCCAAAGCCAAAAGCTTATCATCATTGGTGAAAATGGAAGCTTGCCTTGAAACCCTAGGTTTAATCCTACTTCTTCTTCTTCAAGTTTCTAGAGAGAGAAATATTTTGGAGAGGAGAATTGATCTTCTTTTGTGAATTTGGAAGAATGACTTGAATGGGTTGAATTTGGGGGTTAAAATGCTTATATAAGAGTCTTAGTGAAGGGTAAAATGATGTAGTATAGGAGTTAATTAATTAAGAAAAGACACAACTACCCCTGAACTTAACCACCGACTTACCACCTACGGACCCCAGTCGACGGACCGTGGTCTGATCCACGGCCCGTTCTGGTGGAACGTCGATGGGGGTCAGAAAGTTGGAACTTAAGGCCTTGGACCACGGACCGTGGTCTGACCAACGGTCCATTGGTCAGGTCGTGGTTTTAGGCCCTCGAACCAGTTTCAGGCAAGCATCCACAGACCACACCTACGGTCTGTGGTCCCTTCCACGGGTTGTGGCTGGCCGGTGTGGGTTGGCACCTGCAACTTCTGGAAAACTGCTATTTGGTCTTTTTCGAATACGGGGTGTTACAAGGACCTAGGGACCGTAGGTGAGGCTCGACAATTATTTTTCAAGGGCTTTTGATTCTTTTCCTAATTGCTTTAACCCATTACTATGTCTTTTTACCATTTACTCTAAGTCCCATATAAACATTTTAAGCTCCCAATTTACCCATTTCAACTAATTCTCCTAAATTCCCTAAACTTGACCAAATTCATTTTCCCAATACAAGTCTAAGGAAGACGAAGAAGAGTTAAGGTTCCATCCAGGTCTTCAAATTCTCAATTTTCTTGGGCTTAAAGGATCAAGGTGTGTGTATTTCTCCATGGGGTCCCCAAAAATTTCAATTTCCCAAATCAATTTTCAATTGATCAAATTAGGGTTTCAATTCAATCAATGTGGGTTTCTTCCAATTATGATTGATTCTGGATAATTAAGTCTTCTAATGCATTAATTGATGTTAATCCATGATATTTAGTTTAATTTTCATTGACCCATGCCTAAATTCTATTTTTCAACTATGATCCTATGATGAACCCATAAATTATGAAATAGTGAAGATATGTATGTTTTATGAAATGATTATAAATGATTTGGGAATTCTTTGAAAGGAAAGTGTAAATGCTATTGTGAAAGTTTTCTTGCTTACTATGATGATCATGATTGTGAAATGTATTTCTCACAGATGAATTCACATTGGTGAAAATGTTTTCTCATCCACGTTGAATTATGTTTAAAGAGTTATTCTATGTTTTGATCTTGAAATATGTGTATTGGTATTGATCATGGTCTTCCCCTATGTTAAATAGATATTTGACTTTTATCTATTCTGTTGGGATTTAGACTTAGCACCGAGAGGGCTTTGAGGTGGAGGCTCAAATAGAGTAGTCTCTAGTAGCAACCTCTAGTCCCTAACTACATTCCCCCATAGGATTGTCTTAAATGACCTACCTAGTGGATCCACTTTAGCAAATAATGATATGCACGAAATCTACCTTGGCAAGTAGTTTCCCCTTTTTTTGGTATAAGGGATATACCAGATTCCATGATATAGCTCTCATGGTCTTATTTTCGGTTAAAACTAATATCCCATAAAATGATTATGTTTTCTTCAAAGCTCTTCTCATGCCCTTTATGTTAATGTATTTAATATTGTTTTATGGTCTTCATGCCATTTCTTCTCTAAAATCTTTTAATATTTCATTATGATCATGCCCATTCGATTTAAGTCATTTATATTATCATGTTCATGTTTATGCATACTTCCTCATACTTAGTACATTCCATGTACTAATGCATACTTATTCCTACAATGTTTTACTAATATAGGGTCCGACGCTCCTACCTCCCATACTCGTGGCTAGACATCTATTGGGTGCTTCAAGTGATTGGTGAGTCCTCATGTTTTGAAGACCGATATACTTTATAGTTTTATGTCATTTTGTTTCGGACTTTGTATGTGATGTATGGGTTATGTCCCAAACACTTTCCTTATGCTATGTTATATGACTTTGAGACTTATCCTAGACTTCCACTTTTGTCAAAATCTTTTATATGAAATTCTATTTTTTGAACTCTTTACTTCTATTATGTTAGATGATGTATGCTAAGTGGATTGTGTAGGGCCTCACGAGGTTCTATACGCCATGTTACGCCTAGGGTATACTTTAGGTCGTGACAAATTTGGTATTCATAGCACAAGGTTTTGAAAGGTCCTAGGATGTCTCATAAGCCACATCAAGTAGAGTCTTGTTCATGAGTATGAGTGTGAAGCATGCCATATTTATGTATATGAAGCTATAAGACGTTTGAGAAAATTGCACTTCTTTCATCACTCTAAAGTCATGCGATAGTGTTTAACTCTATATGTCTCTCTCTTAATTCCTATCTGATGCTTTTCATCCTCAGACGAATGGACAAGCAAAACACACAATTCAGACCCTAGAAGATTTGTTGAGGGCATGCTTCATGGATTTAAAAGGTAATTGGGATGACCACTTGCCTCTCATAGAATTTGCATATAATAATATTTATCACTCAAGTATCCAGATGGCTCCTTATGAGGCTCTATATGGAGAAGAGGTAGATCTCCTATTAGGTTGTTTGAAGTTCGGGAAGTTGAGTTAATAGGGTCAGACTTGGTTAATCAAGCCATGGAGAAAGTGAAGACTATTCGGGAAAGGAGGTTGTATCAGTCAGGGTCTTATGGAGGAATCAATTTGTTTAGGAAGCTACTTGGGAGGCTGAGAAGGATATGAAGAAGAGATACCCTCACCTATTTCCTTCCAAATCAGTTCCATACCAAGGTACTAACTCTTTGTAAAATACTCATTAAGTTGATATGTTGAGTTTATGCTAATTGCACATTTTGTGCTTGCGTTGGGTTGTTAGACATTTCCCACCCCATTTTGTACTTAGTTTGATCTCATTAGAGGATGAATGTTCCCAAGGGGGAGATATTGTCACAACTCATATTTCAAAAAGAGCTAAAGAGAGGTTCATACAAGTCACCCATCAGTTTTTAGTTTTGGGTAAACTTAAAACAATAATATATTTTTGCACATAAAGAATTAGGTGTCTCATGGCCTATTAAATTAAAGGTATTTGAATCATCTTTCCAACTCCGCAAAGTTTGTTGAATTTCGAGCTCAGAGTAAAAATTTATGGTTGTTTGAGTGAAGCCTCTCTGCTAAAGGCATCTCATTCGTTTTTAAAAGGGTAGTTTGGTCTTTTCCTTTTTACTACTGAGCCTAGCCACATTTTTTATTCACCCAAATAAGGGTCTAATCAGTGTTAGACCACTTTTTCACGTTCTTTAGCAATTAGAGAGAGTTAGAGCAAGTTCCAAGAAGAGAAAATCTAGGTTTCAAGCATTCATCAAGATTCCCTTTGATTTTTGCCAAGAACATTGCTCTTTCCAGGTATGTAAGGCTTCTCACAGTGTTGGACTTTTTCGTCCTCACGCCATACATATCAATTTATCCACTAAATCATTGTATCTAAAGGACTCTTGCGTAGTTCTTGATTTTGAGTTCAATTCTTTAACAAGGGAGGTTTTGAGTCTTTTGTGTTGCCAAAGGGTTTGTATGAAAGTTCCCATAAATTCGTGTTGGGTTTGAGAATCAAGAGGAGTTTAGGAGAAATTTCTCAATTGTAAACTAATTTGGGGTCCTAGTTTAAGCTTGAAAATTCATCGGGTTGCTGGGGAGGGGCCTGGGGGGGGGGGGGGGGGGC